>PVJX010018161.1:0-37284 GCA_004027295.1 Dolichotis patagonum
AGAACGTTCCACCAATGGCTGCAGAAAACACATGCTTCTCAGATAGACCATGTAAAGGAGCATAAAAAGTCTTAACAAATTTTAAACTATCAAAATGATAAGAAGAGCCTTTTTCAATTATATGCAATAAAACAGAAATGGACAAGAAAAACTTCTGAACCTGTATAAATGTATGAAAATTAACAACTTATTGCTGACCAATCAATTGATTAAGAAAAAAATTAAGAAGAAATAGAGAACAAATTATTGAAACAATAAAGAAGGAAACACAACATACCAAACCAGAGGATGGAACAAAAGAAGTACCGAAGGACACTGCAGTGATTGGTGTCTACGTCAGAAAACAGACAGACTGAAAAGACACAACCTATTATTGTACCCAGGGAACTAGACAAACGAGAACAGAATGCAATAAATCCCAAAGTAATTAGAATGAAATAATAAGGAATAAAGCATAAAGAAAATGAAAATGGAGCTAAAAAAGAAAACAAGAGAAAAATGAAACAAGGAGCTAGCCTTTTTAATAGGGAAGAAAAATTGACAACCTTTCAAAAAAGGTTTGAATAAAACAGTGAACAAAAACAAATAAAAACCAATATTATAAAAAATTACAACTATTATGATCAAAATAGGTTTATTATGATGGTTTTGAGCAAGTACATATGATTGAATTTCATAACCTAGAATAAATTGATGAATTAATTTATATATATGTATATATATGATTTTGAAGTGTGACTTGATAGCCTGTACAGTTAAATAGTGAGTACCAAGATTTAATAAGTAATAAAATTATCTTTGATCAAAGACTAGCTCTGAGCATGATGACCTAACTACTGATTTCACTAAAACATTAAAAAAAAAACTAAAGCTAATTCTTAACATAATTTTATCAAAAAAATGAAGAAGAGGAAACACTTTCTAGCATGTTTTATGAGCCAAATTTTACCTAATACCAATACCTAATACCTAATAGACATGGATCAAACCTAATACCAATACCTAATACCTAATAGACATGGATCAAACCATTAAAAAATCTACAGGACAATATGTCTGATTAATCTAGGTGTGTATATCATTAATAAATTTGTAACAAAGTGAATTCAACATAGCATTGAAGAGATTAGTTAATGTGATCAAGCGCGATTCATCCCAATGGTGTAAGGATGGTTCAATGTATGCAAATTGATACATGTGATACACCAAATCAGTAGTGTAAAGAGCAAATAAGACTACCTTAACAAATTCAGGAAAGGTATTTGACAAAATTTATTATTCCTTCTTGATGTACAAATTTATTATAGGTAAAATGTGCATCAAGATTACTTATTTATCTTCAGTATGAAGAAGTAACTTGCAGAGTTAGAGAAAGTATTGAGAACTATGTATGTGACAAGGAGTTTAGTAAGGGACATATATTTATCCTGAGGATATCAGAAAAAATTTTACATTTTTAAATTTACAAATAGATACTTCCCTAATGAAACCATTCAAATGACTAAGAGATATATGAAAAATATATTCAGCATCATTTGCCATCAGGGAAATGCAGAGCAAGACCCAAATGATATCTCATCTCAGTAACAGTTTGTTTTCTAAAATTATGATTTATTCAGATACCATTTTAATGATATTAATTGTGGAAGGATATGAATGGTTTTTGCTATTAAAAGAGCACTGCACCTTATTTGTAGATAAGGAATGATAGAAGACATATTTTTGAAAATGATGAAATAAATGTCTCCCATGAATGATTACCAGTGTAGTTGCTGGCCAATGATTTCTTATTGGCTATATTTTCAATTTTCAAATTACTGAATGTATTATTAAATTGTATGTATCTCTCCTAGGTTTCATGTGTACTCTATCACAATAAAACCGATTTTTAAAATTGGCAGATAAGTAAAATATGCAATTTCCCTGTAGTATTTTAGTATGAATTTTTATAATTTTCTATGTAATAGAAAAGTTTTTATAATTAGTTTTGCATTTCCTAAAAATATATGTGTTTCAGCTACAAGTCACAGCATTTCTCTCCTTTCAATTTCCTTTTTATGTAGCATTTTGCTACCTTTTCGCCTTGAACTGTAGTGACTTAAAGCAGGACCGTTAGTGTACTGCCTCTTGTACCATATGGGATTCAGTAATTTAGAAAGCTGGGTGGTTTGTCCTCAGGTACATTCATGCAGATATTTAGGTGCAAACAATGGAAGATGCTGGAGAAATGTTGGGTCTGGGTGCTGACTGGCCGGTAGTTACCTCGTCTCTATTTTTCTATACCATACTATTTTGATCCTTCATCAACATGAAAACATGGCATCATTTAAGTATTTATATCTAAAGGCTTCAAAATAGAACTCCGTATTTCAGGGTAAAAGGTAGACTGAAATACCTTCATTCTTCATGGCCTGTCTTCAGACACCTGGCTCATCTAACAAATCGTTAACAATCCCTCTGAAATTCAAGGGGAAGAGATGTATACGGTGTGTCACGTCGGAGAGAGGCCAGACTTTAGAAGGACATGTTAGATGGGAGATGATTTTGCAGTTCTCTTGGAAAAATGCTCATTACCAAAAATTATATAAAAAATAAGTAAATGCATGTTCAAGCCATTATAAAGACAGCATATAAAGAAATAAACACGTATCAGAAAATTTACAGAACTGTAATATTATACTGTAATTAAGCACAAAGGAATGATTGAATTGGACAAAGTTGGAATATAGCATTATGTTTACATATATTTAATAATCACAGAATATATGACTGGTTATGCAATGGATAGGTAGATTGATTCAAAATATTAAATATTTGAGGAGTGATAGTATGCAGTGACAGCAATGTTTCTATGAATTTAGTATTTAATGATATATGATTCTATAATATATATTTACACAGGTACATTTATATGCATACACAGTTGTCTGGGAAAGATTGATTTTTGTTATATATTCAGCTGTCTTACAACATGTAGAAAACAATAAAATTAAATATGACCGTGTGTAATGTCCTAAACAGAAACAAATCCATATTTGTACCTTCTCACTCTGGAGAAAAGAAAATTAAAAGGTAAATCATTATATCTCCACAAATTAGAAAGTATGCTTTATTGATACATCTTATAATGACCAGAAAAATACAAACTTCATGTCCAAAATACAGGTACAGTAAAAACCAAAACACTGATGCTAAATTGAATTTCAAAATTTTTAGAAGGAAGAGATTTCTTACGTTTGCAAATAATTCAATCTTTAAAATAAAAATCCAAAATAATTTGAATAATCCTATCAAATATGTACCATGCAAATTTGCCTTTAAGTATTAATTTTTTCTGAATGTCTGCTCTATTTTCCTAAATTTCAATTTTTTTATGGTCTTTTGTTTTATGCACATTTTGCACTTTGGTCCAAAATTATTTTTGTTGAGCTGCAGTTCATATTTCTCAGGTCAAATATTTTTGACAGGTTAAAACAATGTACTTAATATGTTGGAACATGTAAACAATTTTCATTTATTACTCTTAGTGATCTGACAAGTTCAGTGGTTCTTTCATCTGACAAATATGTGGGTTCAAATAGAACTCTAAAATATTGTGATCTGTGTAATATCTAACTTGAGGTCCTCAAGAAAAATGTAAGATATAGTCACCACTTTCTAAGAAATATAAAACATAGAAAAGAAACCTAAGACACAAATGTAGTGTTTAAAGTTTTAACTATATAACAAAAAATCATCTTTAAAGCCATCAATACTTATCTATCTATATATATGCTTAATTATATATTGATATCAAGAGTGGTGATATGTCTCAGTAGAGTACACACCAGCTTTTTAATACCATTGATTAGGGTTTCATTAGTGTTGTAGATAAATAGTTATTTTTATTGATATTAAATGCCTCCACTTGACATCCTGTCACTCATGATGATGAACAGAAATGAAACTACATGAGACAATTAACTAGTGAGCAGTGATGTGAAAAGACCATTTAAGAAAAATATCTAAAGACTTATGACTCACCTAACTGAAGGACAAACAGAAGGAGAACCATAAAGACACATATGAAAATTTCAATTGTTTAAATAAACTATCATATAAAATTGATTGTCGACATTTTCTTTCTGAAACATTTTATACATGTTAAATATTCTAAGTCTCATTTCTACTTTAGACAGACCTCATTATCATGTTCTTTTTACTGCTGAAACCAGTCATATTAAATAATTTATGTTGTTCCTTATAACATGCAAGGAGCAGACCCATGTTCCAAACTAGATGACCTGTTTTGTGTAGGCTGTTTCCTAACAGGCATCTAGTAGCCCTTTCACATGCTCCTAGTATAGTGCTAAGGAGAGAAGAAGGAAAGTAGAAAACCATTTGTGGGAAGACCTCACATATATTTTGACAACACTTCAAAATATGAAAATTAGAAAATATAAACCAATATCCCTGATAATAAGTAAGAATTGTCTTTCACAAACCTAACAAATAAAAAAGTTAAAGCAGGACATAGAAGTGAGAAATTGCACTATTCAGTATGTAGATTGCATATACCCATGACATATGAGATTTTATGTAACTAAAAATTAATCTAAAGGGAGAAAATTAGACAAAATTTTGTACACTATGCTGTTTGAACTTTAAACTGCGCCTTGGGAAGGCACTCAGGGCCTTTGAGTAGAGGAGATTCCTGATTAAAACTGCTTTTTAGAAAGGTCATTCTAGAATTAGTACAGAAAACTGATTACTCTGGAGGCAACTGGGTAAGTAAAGTAGTTCTCAAGCACTTATGGAATAAACATGACTGAGAATTAGAACCAAGGCTGTTACAGTCAATAGGGGGATTAAAAAAAAAACCATGTCAGATAATAAGTGACAGAACTAGCATTATTTATTGTGACAGAAAAATCCTATGGTTAAGAGACACACTGACTCCAAGAGTCTAACAGGAATCAGCAGCAAAGCATTCAAGAGAAAGAGAAAAATACAGTTTCAGAAAAGGTGGCAAAAAGTTTGATCTACACCATAATCGTGAGTTTAAAATGTTGATGGAATATGCAAACTGTTTGCAAGCAGACATTTGATCAGTTTGGTTGACTATTTCCCTAGAGACAAATACTGTTCATGCCACATTAATTTTAGCCCTCTACAGGTCAACTGAATGAATAAATGTTGAGTGAAATCATTTTGCACAAACACCAAACAAAGTGTTAATATTGTTACAACTTACTAATGATATTCAGCTCATAAATCACATGTGGTTGAAGAGAAATTTATAATTTAGTTGAAGAGATATTAGAATAAAGGCAGAATATTTAAGATAATATTATAAGATTAAGCAGAGAAAATAATTGAAAAGAAGTAAGAATGCAGAAAGTAGGATAATATCTAGAAGGTATAGTATCCCAGGAGCTAAGAGGAAAGACTGTCAGAAAAAAAGATCCTAGAAGGAGTAGCAAAAATATTAGGCAGTTATCTAGTGTGATTTAAAACAACGAGAAAGTAGCTTTTCTGTTTCGCTGGTATGAAAGAAATTCAGGAAAACAAGTAGAGAGTTTCGATGGTATTTTTTGTTTTTTTACTGCGCAGTTCAACACACCAATTTATTGTGTATTGCATGTAAAAAAAATACTTAGTCTTAAATATAATGCTCTAAGCTGAGATAGAACAGAGTGATTGTTCAGATTGTGCGTGCGTGCGTGCACGTGTGTGTGTGTGTGTGTGTGTGTGTGTAAACAGGACTCTGAAGCTATAAAAAGCTCAATCCAGTTTCCATCTTCTGTTTTCCAGCTGTGTGCACGTGGATACATCTGAGCTTTTCCACTTTGTAAAATTGGCAAAATGTTACATGTTCCTGGAGAACTTTGAGCTTTAAATGAAATAACAAATAAAAGCTTTCGGAACAGTGCTTAAAACTTAACAGGTGCTGGATACAAGACAGCTGCTTTTACCACTAATGTTTAGAACTTTCTTGCTCATATACATTCAGTGAAAATTGAATCTGAATGCCAATCTAGTTGTTCATGGATTGTGGTTGTCTGGTTTAATACTCTGAGAAGACAGAGGAAAATATGCAGCACTGGTTTATAATAAAAATCTTCTAATATACATATTTCTTGAAATACAAGCTCTTTTTAGCCAAAATTATGCAAACCTTTAGATACACACTTTGAACATATCCAGAGTGTACAATTTGGCCATAGATAGGTAAAGTTCCCTCTTCCCTGACCTCCTCTTTTCTTCATTAATTTGTCTTTCTTTTTCTTGAGTATGCATTTTTGCTCCATCTACCAGAACGGTCTGCACTATCCTCTCACCTTTTGTTGTCATATTCTAAAGGAAGTGTCTCTTTTACTTTCTCTAAATAAAGTGTGATTGCCAGTTGTGGCATTTCTCTAGGTAAATGCATCATGTCTTTGCACTTCTACCTAACAAATTTCCTATAAATGAAAAACAATTATTTTGTTCCTCTGTGATTTTTCAATCATATTATGTTATAAGACCCTGCACTTCAGCAGGATTAGATGAAGAAATAACAGCAAGGTCAACAGACAGACGTATCATTCTCTGATCCCAAGAAACAAACAAACAAACAAAAAAAGCCAAAGGGAAAAAAAGCGAAAGCAAAAACATAAACAAAAACCTTATAAAGATCATAGAAATGTTACTTTAAAGCAATCTGAAGCCAGGGGTTTAGCTCAGTGGCACAAGCGCTTGTCTGGCAAGCGCGAGGTAGTGAGTTCAATCCCTGGTACAAAAATAAACAAACCAAAAAACAAACAAAGCAATCTGAGTCTTACTACTACACAAAAGTAAAATACAGTGCTTTAGATTTAGCTTAAATACAATTACATACGACAAACTACAGTGAGATATGAGGCTCTTGTACAATTAATTTAGATCTAATAGATCTAAAGATCTAACCTGCTTTTTTCAGTGTAGATACTCATCTGAGCATTTCTATTTCATTTTAACCCTGGTGCTTAGATATGATGCTCTTAAAATGGAATCCTTATTTCTATTTGGAAAAAAACACAGTATCTGTTTATGGGGTAGATCAAAGTTCCCTGTAAATGTAGTCTTTTTCATTGCTTCCCTAACGCATTTTGCTCCCTCTTCTCTATTCTGCCAAAGCCCCGCAGCCCATCCCATTATAAGCCTGCAATGACTGTCTCTATGGACGGCTCAGCAGCTCTGCTTTTTGACCTAAACAGTGTGCCGTCATGACTTTTATTCTTGGCTATTTTATTTTTCTGTGCATGCTGTGGCAATAGGAAATCTTTTATCCTACTTTCCATGGATATTTTCCTGCTTAGGAGACAAGCTTGAAATAGACTTTGCATTTGGGCAGAAATATGGAAACATGATGTCTATTGCATAGCACTTTAAAGTTTTCCTTAGCTTCCCAGTGATGAATATGTTCCTCTTTGGCTACCTTTTGCACAATATTGAATGTGGACTGAAGAAAATAACTGATAAATTATTTTTTTAGAGGCTAACCAGGACAACTTAAAATGAACAAAGTGTAGAAAATAACCTAATCTTTAACACCTGCAAGATATATTTTAGTATTTGTAACTTTAAAATTGTGTAATTTTTCCTGCTGGTTTACAAATGCTTTAAGTATGTCTTCAAACCCAAGTAGCAATACGATGGACAATGCCTCGTGTCACCTTTTAAACTAAGAGTAAATGTATAATGGTGTTAATGAATCATCACACAGAGATGAAAGGCACAGGCGGGCAGCCCAACTACTGCAAGACTCCCTTAAATATCCTGACCTTCCTGCATGAAATTTTAACACTACCTTTTAGTAACTTCATTTCTCCCATCTGTTTTCCATCTTGGTTGATACTTTTTAAATGTTTTGTCTGCTTTTTTAACATTGATTCTTTTAGTGATTTACTTGTGTACTTAGATTGTTAACGTTTGCAAGTTATTTAATTGAAATAAAGTTCAACTTCATCTGAAATGATACTTGTACAAATGGTTGCTTTCAGGTGATGCAGATTTTGACTCTGCACAAAGAAAGCACGTTGCCAGTCACAGCAACCTGGCCCTCAATGATCTCTGCAAGTTGTGTACTTAATGAGAGTAAAAGTTCATCAACATATGTAGAAATATTAAGCTGATACCATGGCGCCAAACCGCCACGTGCAACCACTGGAGGAACAGTAGGCCGAGGGCACCTGCGTCTGCCTCACTAGTGTCTGTCCTACCTACAGGCACAGATCTTCAGAAACATCCTCCTCGTGTCAGATGTGCGGATTTTAAAAGCCTTTTGCAAGAGCATAAAATCAATACTCACCCTCATGCAGAACAGCAGGTTACAGAAATAAGAGCATGAATCAAGTTATTTTATTTGAGGTATATCTGAAGCATATCAAATTATACTAATATTTAAAAGTTGCCCCTAAATCTCTGTGTTACAAAATAAAGTTAAGTTGTTTTCAACTTCTTCAATGTTTCACATGAGAAATTCCAGGATATATGTGCTGAAGAAGTAGCTCAGTGTGAATAGCGGGTTCAACTGAAAATCGGGTTCAATTTTCAGTATTACACGCAAATAAATAACAAAAAGATCAACAATGCTTGCTAATGGACTTGACTCCCATTGCTTTAATTCTCAAATATCCATAACTCAGTCTCCATTCATTTAGACATTTTAAATTGTGGAAATGTTTTAAATGATTTTTTCATTCTAAGTGTGATGTTTTCAACAAAAAAAATTCAGTGAGGATAAAAACAAGATCTGTGAAAAAATATAAGGTAATAATTGAATAACTTTATTGCCAATTTTTTAATTTAGGTAAACAATCAAAATAGGATTTAATGGTTAAAGAAAAGTGACACACTGATTCAAATGTAGTTATGCAAAAGTGTTTAAGTGGGGATGTGAAGGTGGCTAATGAGAGAATAAAAATAATCAAAATACAATATATGCATTGAAAAGCCAGATCAAGGTAGAGTAATCTGAAAGCATCATATGCACATATATGAGTCTACACAATTGTTTCAATTAGATACTTAATTTTCCTAGCATAAAATTGAATAAACATTTATTTGTCTTTATAACATGTACTGAGATTTTAAAATATCCATGACATATCACCAGACAATATGTATGAAGATGTATTAGTGCTTGTAATTACATGTTTGTATTAAAATATATAAGAAAAACATTTAAAAAATATATGATTTAAATAAGGGTCACACTTATATCAGTTGTTTTTGATACTGGGGGATAATAGTGTTAATTTATTTCTCAAATCATTTTATTGTCTTATAGCTTTTTTCTTTACAATCTTGTATTTTATAATCAAAGAGTAAAACTAGTAAAGGATATTATTATTAGTTTGTAACATGCAGTATAAATAAAAGCAAAAGTGTAAGCATACATTGATTTTAGACAAACGCAATTTGTGGGCAGTAGATCTAAAAGTGTACTTTGACTTAGTACTTCTAGATCTTTTTACAAATTCCTGATTTGTGGATCAGTGTTGTGAGAAGCCATAGAATTTGGTCCTATAGTAGCTCGCTGACTTAAAACATTCAAGAAGCAAACCCTCACAGACCATATGAGTGACTGAATCTTGCATTGTGAACATTAGTAGTTGTGAACAAATTGTGGAAGCAGCTCATGGGTCTGCTGGACATTTTCACAGTTGTGCTGCTGAATTCTGCCCATACAGTGTGATAGCATACAATAGTATCGTACTGAATCAGAGTCCAGGATGGCCAGAAGCAAGAGGGAAAGCAGTGGTGATGTGGGGGGAACTGCACGGAGGCCCAAAGTAGTACCTATGTGTGGTGGATTGACAACTGGTGAGCAACTTGCAACACCCAGTTGAACTGAATCAGAGGAGTCCTGGGCATGGAAGGCCCACCTGGGATTATTGCCAACAACATGAAAAGGAGACCTGGAGAGGAATTGGGGGTGGTGTTGGTTCTCCTGGAGGAGCTTGTCAAACTGGCTTTCCTGATAGGAACTCAGCTATTGTCATCATCAGAGGGGCTTAGGACCTTATTGTCACTGAGGATGGCTGTGGTACATTTTTGGAGGAGCTCCGGTCCGGTCCTTACTTTGCATGCTGCTTCCTGGCTCCAGTACAGATTCCCTAGGCTGCTGGCCAGGTCCTTCATCCTACTCCACAGACTTTGCAGCTTCCACACTGACCTTTGAGCTTTACCAGTGTGGAACTATGAAACAGACTTGCATAAGACATTGCCTTGGACTCTAGGTCTCCAGTTGCACTGGTGGGGATATTATCACGGGCTGTAGGTCTTTAGCTGAATTCATGCAGGACATTCCTACGGAATCCAGGCTCTCAGTTGGATTCTTTGGATCTTTTGTGGTACATCTTTTGTGTGGACAGATTTCCTGCACTCTTTGGTATTTGACTCTTTGAATGTATATTATAAAATAATGCTAAAAATTATTTGCCCTGTATTTAAATTGTTTCCCTGGCAAATTCTGACTATAATATCATGGAAATAAAAGTGAAAATAATTAGAGATTGGAATACAGTGAAATGATGATAGTTGTCACTCGTTCTTACAATATAAATTGTTCAACCACTGGAACAATTTTGAAAAACAAGACAAGATGATAGAATAGGTGAAAACTGATTTGCCAAGCAAATCAACAAGAATATCCAAAAAGCATGGAAGAGTGATAGAAGAAGTGGAGACATTTTTAAGTGTGTGACTGCAGGATCAAAATCAGTGTGGAGTCCCACTCAACTAATCATTTTTCAAGAAAAAGCTAAAAGCCAGTTTGAAGACTTGAGGTAAACAAGGTACATCTTTTAGTTAAGACTTGTTTTGTTGGTTTTATAATTGAATAGACATATAAACATCTCCCAGAAAGGAACAAATTAGTAAGTCAGGAACTTGTTGTACCAGATATTCTCTGACTTTGCTGCTTGTCTGCAGAAGGCTAACACAGCCTCACTAGCAGTAAAATATACATCTAAGATACATATCTTCCCAAAGAGTCAAGTTTAAGTGTCCATTTCTGAGAATTTTACAGAGGACTCATTATATAATCATATTCCTGTTAATAATCATGATGACTTAGGTTGACAATTTGTAGAGGATTCTAGTCTGCATCCTGACATGCTAGTAAAATATGCTCCATTTACACAGGGAGATGACATCTTACGATGTGCAGCAATGTAAGAAAAATACAAGGACCTCATGCTCAAAGTATTTTAGGGGTCAGTTATATTTCTAGGATCTTCTATACACATTAAATCTGATCACAATATATTAAAAATGTTTACCATTAAAATTCTTACAGCAAAAAGACATTTCCAGCAGCCCTGTCATAAAATTCCTCTCCCTTCCTACACACGTATCTTATCGCTCTTGCCATTTTCTGAAGCAAGTCCAGAAGTTTTTTCCTTAAGTGTTTGCAGTTGTGGCTACATCAAAGTCCTTAATGAATTTAAATTATTTACTTTTCATGGTTATTTTGATTTTGTGGAAAGTTCAGAGTCCCACAGTGCCAGACCAGATGAATAAAATTAATGGGGGCACAACGTAATATTTATTAAAGTGTGTATGTTCAATGGTTGCCACCCAGCAATACCATTCAATTTATGTTTTAAATCACACTTCATAAAAGTACAAATGAAAAAGGACATCAAGGACTGTTCAAACATTGGCAGATTTCATAGAAATTGTGGATTTGAAATGAGTGTGTGTATGGGGAAAGGAATTAATGACAGGGAGTCCTTTATTGTAATAATCTGTGTTTTTTGATCACTCACTGTATTGTACTTACTGCGGCATTCTGAGCACAGCTTTAACAGAACATTACCTTTATCCAAAAGAAGTAATTGTATGTGGGCCGGGGATTTAGCTCAGTGGCTTAAGCGCCTGCCTGGCAAGCGTGAGGTCGTGAGTTCGCTCCCCCGTACCAAAAAAAAAAAAAAAAAAAAGAAGAAGTAATTGTATGAGTCAAATTTTATTTCCCCAAAATTTATGTGGGATTTCCACCTACAGTAACTCAAACTGTGACAGAATTTTAAAGAAGTAGTCAAGGTAAGATGAACTGATTCAGGTTGCTGATAATCTAATTTAAAAAGAAAAAAATGGTACATATTTAGACTAGGGACACAAGATATTTCAGTCACTTCTTCGTCATCAAGATATAAAATTTAAATGAGAAGTTTATTTTGCAACACAGTTTCGGAAGTCTACATCTCTGAATAGTTTGAAGGGATGCTAAAAATTATTTGCCCTGTATTAAATTGTTTCCCTGGCAAATTCTGACTATAATATCATGGAAATAAAAGTGAAAATAATTAGAGATTGGAATACAGTGAAATGATGATAGTTGTCACTATCATCATGAAGGGAAATGTGGCATGATGAAAATACCTCACAAAAGGAAGGTGATCATATTAAGCCAATCAGGAACTAGAGAGAGAAATGAGACACTGAAGTGGGAGGTACGTCCTTTCAGGTGACAGTTCCAGTGACCTGTCTTGTACTGTGGTGATCCAACTACCTTTCAACACACTCACACTCACCTGAATATTTGGGAGAACATTCTAGATCTAAATCATGACATTTCAATCTCAGACCCCAAAAGACCTGTATCCATATATTCAAGAAAAATAGATTTAATTCATCTCTAAGAGTTGCCAAAGTGTTACATTCCAGCATTATTCAAAGATCTATGTTCAAAGTCCTGTATGATACTTAAGGCAAACTCTAAGCTATGAGCTTCTGTGAAAATCAATAGGAAAGTTAAACACTGCTGACATACAATGATATGTGATACCTTTCCAATTCTGAATGAGAAGTAAGTCATTTAAAGGAACTGAACTGATACAAGATTAAAACCCCATACAGTGATCATTAAATCCTGCAGCCCATGTCAAGCACTATGGGAAAGTTACAAGATGTGTCCCACAGATGGCTTTGATCCACCACCAAACAGGTTCCATCTAGTTACAGCAAGTCAGCTAACAGCTGCCTGACACCACTCACCTTTCAAAAGCTCTACTTCTGAACACATGAATATTTTGGTGCACATTCAACCATAACACACGAGAACAGAAAACTGATCGTATGAAGATACAAACAGAAGGTAACCATCTGCCAGTTGATAAGAGAATTCTCTGGAGGAGCTATTCCTAATGACTCTTAAGTACAATATATTTCTAACTGCCTAAGCTATTCAATATGTAAGTTTTTGCTATGATATCACTAGCAAGCTAACAAAATAACCCTAGTTAAATTAGCTGCTTAAGAGGGATTAGGAAGGTAGATTTACGATTCATACATGAATGAGATATGGATGGCACAGTCTAGAAAGAGAGTGATAAATGATAAATATTTAGGTACCTACATATTAGGAAATTTGAGAAATTAGGAGTTTCTGAAAAATGAATATTTGGTGTGAGATGAAGGACAATCACAAAATTTTAGCTCACAGTCAAGTTCCATTTTGATTACATGCTGAAAGTGAGAATATGATTCTGGCCCAAACACATTTTAAGAAGCACTAGTTATTATTGATGTATTTTAATAATGATCATTCACTAATTGAAAACTGCATTATATATGCACATATTTATTACAATAAGGACAAGAAACTTAGCATTAGATTCAGTTACTCACATCTCTTCATGGTACAATTATTAAACAGCCTTGTTGGAAATAAATTCATTGAGTGACAGTATAGCAAGACTGTTTTCAATTTTAAACAGTTTGGATGAATTCCAGAGATCAATGTAGAAATTCATTGCTTACGGTTTCTGACACATGTCTTCTCATCAGCACTGATATTTTGAACTGACATCTTAGCAGGGCACTTATTGCCAAGGTAAAGAAACTGACAGTTTTGCAATTAGATAGAACGAAGGATGATTCCTCAGTCTTAGCAGTTTATATACATAGCATACAAATTATATGCGAAGGCAAATGAGCAACAATTTTGAAAAGAGTTAATATTCTATAACTAAAGATTTTTGCTATTCATTTTTTTCTACCATAAGCAACAGATTTAAAAATAATTAAATATCTTGTATGCTTTCAAAAATTGTCCTTGAAATTTAATCCATCTAGAAATTATGAAAAATTGATTTTTATGGAAAGAAGACATCTGGTGGACATAAATAATGCTTTTGGAATTGAGTAATTTATAACACCTAAGGCATTGGATGTGGTGAACTTTAAGTCAAAATGATAATGTGAAACATCACCCTACACTCTGCAGGTGGTAAAAGTTGCTCTGTACAATTACTTGTTTATGCCTGATAAATTAGAATCAAAATATTTACAAAATGCTAGCATTTCTGTCTCATTATGCCATGTTAACTTTCAACATATTCACCACTAATTCTGATCATACAGCAAAATCACATTTGTTATGTTCAAACATTGTTTTTGAAGTAATTTTATTTATTCCATAACCTTATATTAACATACATGTGCACAAACACTGTAATTTTCACTCTCACATCTGATATGCATTATTGGTGATCTGCATTATTTAGTCGCTGGTCATTTTTCTTTTAAATCACATTCCCATCAAAGTAGGGAGAAGCTAATCTTAGCTCACCTGCTACTTACCTCAAACTTTCTGAGTTCAGTGCAAATTGTAGGTATTACATAAATGGAAGGAAGCATACGTAATCCTTGTGTCAATTGCCTACACTCACACCAACTGTTGGTTGCTGTGCATTATTCCATCTGTTCATGTGTTTTCATTTGATAATTGTGATTATAGTTTTTGTTATTTTATTTAAAGACTCAGGTCTAACAACAGTTCTTCTCAGTCATATCATGCCATGGTTGAGAAATTCTGCAAAGTTTAAATGGTTTGGAATTTAACATCAACATCAACAAATGGTTTGGAATTTAACAACAAATAGTTTGGAATTTAACATCAACATCAACAAAAACATCAACATCAACTCATCAGTAACACTTAAAAACAAAAGCTAAACAAACAAAACTACCCTTGATGAAGGTCTACAGAAAGGAAGCACTGCAAATTATACAACCTAGGCTCAGAAGGGATGTCTGTTGTTTGTCTCTTTGTCCTTTATTTAGGAAGAATGCTTTCTACTCGCTGGTGGATGCCTTCACATTTCACAGCTTGCTTTTGTAATCCCTGAATATCTATCAACCAGGCACCTAAACTTATGACTTGACTTTGTCAAAGTACCCTAGGTTTAAATATATGAAGCATTTTTAAAAATTAATTATATTTATACAATTTTTAAATTGTTTTCAGTTATTTTCCTCACCTGAGCAATGAAATACTGAATGTCCTAAATGCAATCGCAACTGCGTGGGAAGCTGAGTCAGAAAGATCACAAATTCTAAGGTCAGACTGGGAAAATTAGAGAAACCCTGTGTCAAAACTAGAGAGAGCTGAGGGTGCACGTCTGTGGGTACACACTGACCTAGCAGGGGTGAGGCCCTGTGTTCAACCTCCAATCATCCAAAAACAAACAAAACACAAAATAAATCAAACAAATCACCTATCCAAAATGTGTTGAACAACAACTGGCAAATACAGCCAAACAGAGATTGAAATCATTGAGCATAACAAATGGTCTGCGCTCTCTCCAACTGTCCTTTGCTGTGTTTTCATTGAATATAGTCTCCTGGAAGATGGACAGGGACACTCCTTTATAGATGGCAGCTGTCAGCCCTCGAAATTCAGCTGCTATATTTGGGGCAAGACAGAGTCGGTGGAAAGATGATCCTGGAGTGACGACGGGACTAAATCCTACAAACTTTCCTTTCATTGCTCTTTAATGTTCATTTGGCTTCTTTGTCTGGATGAAAGACTCAGGTAAGGGAATGGAACAAAGATCTGGACCAACTAAAATAAAATGTCCTTTATTTCCCTGGATTATGGGGTGCAGGGAAAAATACTTCTGTGTATTTTTGTTGTGGTTGTTGATGTTCCTTGTATTTTCTGTATGTATTCCAGTGGGTTGGGAATCTTTCTTACGTAGGATCAGTTTCTAACAAATTTTCATTTCCTTCAACACAAGTTTTCAGTTTCTCTACCTTTATAAGGTCATCTATTATTATTGAGAAATTGGAGGAATAGAAAATACTTCAGAAAATTTACTCACTTTAAGATACAATGACAATTACTGACACTGTTGTAAAGCTCCAACCCTATTGTTTCCCATTATCAGGATTAATTCCCTGTCTTATATATTAGCACATCTATGTCCGTTAGTTCAATATCATAAACCAGCAAATTAAAAGTATTCTTAGCTTTTAGTTTAGTAGAACTTGATTGCATTCCCTTTGAAAAGTATTTCTTCTAGGGGCGTGCAATAAGACACCAATCCCAAGTTGCCTAAAATCATAGAAATGCAAATTTTATCAGTGGACTAATAAATATCATATTAAGAGAACCATTCTTACTATGCCCAATGTATACATAGGTTTTGTTTCATGTCTGCAGAGATTAGCCTCATGGGTATAGGTTTAACATATCACTGATAGTACATTCCAGCTTGCATCATGCAGTACCAGTTCACAACATTTTTTTAATTATTGCAGTGAGTAGTATCTCCATTCCCTCTAAAAAATATTCTAGTTCACACAGTATGATCTGATAATTTTATTAATATCATAGAGACAATGCTATAAAATAGCACTCCATATGTGTTCTAATGTTAACTTATTCTTGAATAAAACATTTTATAGTTTTACACAGTCAACTATTATTGGTGGTGGAGATCATTAAAAGTTAAGTAAAGTCTTAAACAAGATCTCCTAGATCTACTGTCTTGGGCTTCTCTTGGTTTAGAGACGTGTTTTTAAGATATCAAAGAGATGACCATCACATTTCTGTTAAAAGTACAGCTCACACATTAATGCTGCCCAGCAAATTATTGAATACGCATCATTAGCTAGAAACACACAAATATCAAGGTCAAATGGTTGGAATATCTTGAGGAATTTTGACATACTTGCTTCATTCATGCACACCGTCAATAGCCCCATCTCTCTGAAAAAAATAATACATTCAACTACACTAGGTCAAAACTATACAATAGACAAAATGTTAAACAGGGTCAGTACATATCACCTATGTAGACTGTATTGTGACATTTGTTAGGTTACTTTGTCAGATGTAAGAAAAATTATATAATAAATATGAAAAGAAACATTAATACCTAACATTATTATATAATAATTTCAATTTTTATTTGGTTCTTATTTTTGAACTTGTATTTTAAACATAGTAGCTGAAATTAAAGTAGTAAAATCTGCATGATATGTATGCAAGCTGAACTTCGAAGTCTGAAGACAAACTTCACTGGACTTTTTTGTGGAAAATTGGTACATATATTCTGTGACTATAGTTATCAATTAAGTAGAGATAATGGTGGTCACACAAACTACTTCTCTATTCCAGATAAAATTTCTGGTGAAATGGAAAAGCTATACTGTTTGAGGAAATGCATTGGATAATGAACAACTAAAAGGAATAAAACCTCACTTACCTGTAGTTAAATTTGTGATGGCACATGTCTTTAGAAAAAAGGCAATCTCACTGTTAGCATTTTAATTGTTATATTGCTTGATTATAAGAAAAATTAGAAAATTTTAACATAGAGACTTACAAAATGAAATTAATTGGGACATTACGCATCCCTTTAAAGAAGAAGACATAAAATCGCTGTGTCTGGTAGAGACTACTGTTTTAAATTTTACAGGATTTTAAGACTATTTCCAATAAATATGTGGCTTAAAATGCTAAGGTGGAATATGGTTAAAATTAAGGAAAGCTATGTACCAAGGTATTTTATTGCAAAGTAAATAGGAATTTACCAGTTTAAAAAGTTGGAAAAAATAGAATTTTTAAAACAGTAAGAGAACCCAAACATATATCATAAATAAATATAAAAATCAAACATACTTTTTATAACTGAAGTTAAAAAGATATGCTTCCATTCAAACAGTGTATTCTAAAATATAGCTTTAGAGGAAGAAAAAAATAAACACCATGTACTGCTGCTGGTAATACATCAAGTAGTGTTTGAAATTTAATGTCATAAAAATAGAATAACATTAAAATGTTTACTACATGAAAACAAATTCAAACTAAAATTAATATATAGAAAGCATACAACAGAGAATTCTTAGCAAAATGTACTATTTGAAATATCAGAGATTTTTTAAAAATTAAATCAATGGTTATTATAGTTAAAATGTGAACTCAGCCAGGCTAAAGACTTTTGAGATGTCGTTGTCACATGCATGAAAGTGATCATCACATATTAAAACAGGCCTCTGTTTTCTGTGTAGAAGTCTAGCGACAAATGGATTACACATATGCAATCTGGGAAAACTGTTAACATACAAACCATAATATACCTGTGACTTCATTAATTCATTTATTTCTGAGCCTTGTCTTTTAAAAAAATGTATCATATGTTGGTATAATCAGAGAAACACGAAAAAAAAGACTTTAAAGGTCCTTTAAAGGCTATACACACACCACGCAACCACTCACCACACACATATTATACATACTTGTTTGTTTGTAGACATATATTTTGGCTAGAACTACATGCTATTTTACACTTACATTCATTTAAGATTTCCTTTAGGATGTACTATAAGAACTGCTCAAAAAAAAATTCAAGCACCACTTTATTAAAACTAATTCCATGCTTTTCAACTATCAGTCCAGAAATTTTAAACTAAAATTGCTGAGACAGAATGAGTTTCCATAAAATTTGTAAAGTAACTTGTAAATCTTCAGTAAATTGATATTACTTCTAGAAAAAGACTTCTGAAAATAGTAATGAAAAATGGAAAATTTCAAATGATATTTGGATTGCATAAAGTCAATTGAATCAGTGTGACAGGAAAAGATATTATGTCAAATGAAAATAACCTTTAAAAGCGGACAACAGGGAGCTGAACATATCAGCTATTATTTCATTTTTCTTCTGTGATTTCACCTTATGCTACTTTATCTTTGTATTTTGGATAGAAAAGCTGTAGCAGAAAAGTTAACTTATCTTTCATCAGGTCTAGGATTTTCAGTGGTACCGTTGTTTTCCCAAGCTAATCCATAAAGGCACTATTATTTGTTATCACCTTTTATAGTTCAAAAGACATTTTTTAAAGTTTAAATATTTCATTAGACTCCAACGCTATAACAAAGTGGTTTACTACTACAAACAGATTTTATCTATATCAAACTTTTAGTCAAAAGAAAAAAATTATTTTTATGCTTTTGAGACAAAATTCACAATCCAAGCAAATGTGTGAAAAGATATTATCAAGCTACATCAACATCTCTAATCTTCTCTACATTTGAGTTTTTTCGATTGATCTTATTCTAATAATATTTGTTATGCATTACAAAGAATTTAAATACCAGTTTAGAGTAGGATATGTTATAACATTGATTTGGTTTTTTGGTAGCTCTTCTTCCTCCTACACAAAAAGCTATTTTTCATGAAATAAGGGGAGCTTACTAATTTGATTATATGACAAGATGCTCCAAAATGTAAATGGCTCTGGGAATTTGAGGTTCATCTCTTTCACAAATACATGAATCCTATTCATTAGGTCATCATGTACCATGTTCATGCAAACCTCAAAACAGACTTAATGATTTTTTTCAGCTGACTCATATAATCTGAGATTTGAAAAGTCACAAGAAAAAATATAGTCTTGGGTAATCTTATGAAATATGGACTGTGTTCCAAAATTATGTTTGATTTAGAATAAAAATTTAATTTGATTATGAGTTTTTCAAAAGAATGTAAGGTCTTTGACAAGCAAACAATTAAGTAAGTGAGAACAGATATAAGGAAATATACCTGTAAAAGATATTTATTTCAACTACAAACAATTTAAATGATATCATATCAACACATTTACATTACAATATTAAAAATGCATCTTTTAAAAAACATTAAATGTGCAACATAGCATGGCAGAGTCATTAAGACACTAATATTGTGGTAGAATATAAGACTTATAGACTCATATTACGAGTACTTTTGAAATGCTTAACTGAATTTATTTTCCTATCTATACAATCATAGCATTAATTTGAGAGATTATTATTTTGAAAGATAATAAAGTAAGAATTTACTAATTTAGTTGATTTCATGCTGAATTTTTCAACAGTGTAGGTAAACTTAATTTTCTCCAAATGAAAGAAAATTCTTTTAACAAGGAAACTGCCCATATATAGAGTGAGCTATATCACTCTCTTATCTTTTATGTTGTCATTTATATAATATTTATAAAATATAATAATTAATGTAATATAATATATGTCCAGTCACTGTGAAAAATAGGAATTATTCTGGAAAATAATTTGTAAAATATAAGGTAATAGAACTAAAATTTATGATAATAAAGAAACTTTTGTATAATATATTCTACATACAATGTAATTGTTTTCTGAATGAATATTGTTTTGAAATAAAAATGAGCCACATTCTTTGTGGACCATCTTCTCCTAAAAAAAATAGAGAAATCCCAACAAAGCATTGTCAACTTCAACCTAGATCTCATAAATTTATGACACAGATGTGTCTATATAGAAAACTAAATGTTTTGCTTAAGTATAAATTTAAATGATAAAATATTATGAGTTCAAACTTAAAATGAAAGGACAAATTTCTGGAAGATAAATCAGTTTTAAGCCAAAATCAAAGCGCTAGTAGAAGGAATAAGGTATGGAAAAGAATAAATAGATCCTAGGCAGAAGGGAAAGTATAACCACACTTTGTTGGTACTGTTCCTCTGGAAATTTCTCAATAGTAAAGGACATTTATAAACCAGTTGCAGTAAGTTAATGGAAAGAATGAACACATTGCATGTCTTAGTTTCTTGACACTAAGACACACTATCCAAAACCCACAACTTAAAGGAGGAAATGTTTATTTTGATTCACAGTTTCTAGAGATGTTAGTCCATAGTCTGCTGGTTCTAAGGCAGGGTGGCGTGCAGAGGAAAAAGAGCTAAAGCCAAGCCAGGAGGCAGCCTAGTGATCAAGGGCTGAGGGAGGGTGACAGACACTGCAGGCCACACCCCTAGTGTCCCACCTTCTCCATTGAATTTTTACCTTTCAACATAAATGTGTAACACATCTATGATCCAATCACCTTCCCCATATCCTACCTATGAGCACCTGAGGGTTTGAGAGATGTCTAGACATAAAACATAACAGTGTACTAAGTTGAAAAGGAATGGCTGTAATATGTTGATCATTATATGGATAATCACACTGAAGCACAGATAAATAGGAATTGGTCACTTCATGCAACGGTAATAGCAAGACAATAGTTACAGTTTTCACTTGCTTACCATTTAATTTTGGGGGTAGTTCATGGGTCATAAGTGTTTGATAACAGGAAAGAGTAGGTGAGTTGATGGAAAGAATTGTAAATAGAAAAATAGAGATAGCATCCAAATAGTCAATATTGATTATCGTACGTATTATTCTTATATAACAGTAAATAAGAATTTGGAAAAATAGATGAAAAATATAAAAGACTTAAACACAATGTCATCATCATGGAGCTTGTTGTATTTGGGGGTTGCACAGAGAACAATTAGAATCAGGACATGGAGTTTATGATATTTTTATGATGGTCACCCAGCGTTAACACAAGTTAATGCAGGAAATCTATCCACAACACTAAAGACATAAAATATTTAGCCAGGGGCCTAAATCCCACAGCATTGTCCCACACAAGCCCACAGAGCTCATGACAATGCCTCCCACGAGTCCAACTGGAGGTCTAGAGCCCACAAGAAAGACTCGCGCCAGCCTCTTTTACAGATCCGTGCAGGGAAGGCCCAAAGGTCAGCGGTGGAAACTAGGAAGTCTATGCCAGCAGGGTGAAGGAGCTGTGCTGATAGGTTGAGGGCTCTGAACTGGAGCTGAGAAGTCACACTCACGACAAACACCAGGGCTGCCTTGAAAAGCACCGCAGCCATCCTCAGTGACACGGAAGCCCCGAGCTCCTCCAATGACAAGCATAGTCGAGCACATGCCAGGAAGACAGCGTGACGAGTTCATCCTGGAGACCAAGTGGCACACGTCTTCCCCTCTGGAGCCAGAAAGCAATGGTCAGTGTGAGGACCAGAGCTTCTCCAGGAGAACCTAACGGCTCAAACAGCAACACATAGGAGAACCCATAACACCTCAACTTCTCATCGCCGTAACGCCTTAATGTTCTTCTCTTCTCCTTCTCCACATCTCCATTTATGCTGGCAGCCTTCCTCAGGTGAAACGTCTCTGCTCAGTGCCATACTGTTGTAATCCAGCTGGTGTTAAGTTGACCACCAGTTATTAATCCATAACAGAGCTTTAATAAGTGGATAAGAATGACTTAATGAGTAGTAGTGGCATCCATCTGTTTGTACATTTAGCTCCTTCCCCTACTGAAGATTTTAAAGAATCAAGTAACATTTGTATTGTATAGTATTAAAAGAAGTGAGAAATGTACAAAATTTTATGTATCATTTGGTTACACTAAGGAATAGAGAGGAGTATGTATTAATGATATAACCTAAAAGAATAAAAATAGGTCAGAGCAAGTCACATTTAAAGTGTATATGGAAAAAAAAACATTAACTAAATAATAGAAACAAGAACAAGAATAAAATATTGCTTGGCTTCCTCTAGGTGGTAAGAAAGATGGCTATGGAAAGCTTGCATCTGAAACACTCCTTGGAAATTGTTTTTTAGCTAAAAAGCCAGAGCCAAGACTGCATTCTTTCCCCCAGGGAAGTACATAATTACTGATGAATTATAGAAGTAAATTATGGCTGAACATTGATCAATGATTGATTGATCAGTCATCAACCATTTGCAGATATCAGTACCCTAATGACATTTTTGTCAATTTGTGATAACTCTGTAGGATCACAAACTTTCCCTTAGTTAGCTGAGCCTTCTGCTGTGGTCTCAACACAGCCCCACTTCTCTTGTAGATGCTGTTTTTCTCTACCTACAGGGTTTGAGTCTAAAGGCACAATATAATGCATTTCTGTTTATACTATGCTTCGTAAAGAACAGATTGATGGGCCTGGGATTTAGCTCAGTCACATAAGCACCTGCCTGGTACATATGAGGTCATGAGTTTGATCCCGGTACCAAAAAATCAAAACAAAACAAAAACAACAACAAAAAAATCTGATTGGTGATATTTTCTATAGAAAACAGCCCAAAGGATATTTTAAGTGCTCTGAACTTTTATGAAAAGTCAGGTTTCACAGCTATAGTACTACTGTTTAGGACTCCATCATTAGTCAGAATAGGGAGTTCATAAACCCCCAGGCATGAAGAGTAGCACAATCACATTTGGTAACTTTAACTGATCTCACGTGAGGTGGGGTCATGCTGAAGGGAATACACCTCTATGTGAGATGTAAAAAGAAGTCAGAAACATGGGCAAAATATAAAGGCTCATTATCAGGATGATTATTCAAAACAGCTGCTGTTGGAGGGCAGTTGATGTGGATGGAAAAAAATAAATCTGAGAGTGATTAATCACCAACTGAAAGTAAGAGAGAGGAGGCCAGGGAACGTCTATACCATAGAACAATGTAAAAGCAGAAAGCCTGAGGGTCATGTCTAGAACATAAATAACCCAGTGAAACCTCAGAAAACACTGAATTTTCACCCATAAAAGATTGTCTGTGCCCTGAAATGTAGTGGGGTGGTACCCATCTTATAGCTCCTAAGGTTCCCCTGAATATCTTGGTCTAAAGAAAGAGTTAAAAAGTATCATTTTCTACACACTTGCTTAGTGATGATGATGATTGATAAAATGGCCTTGCACGATAACACCATTCTCTTTGGATCTGCCCCAGATTCCTGTTAAGAGACCAATAATTAGAGCTTAGTCTTCTAAAATAACCTCATTGGGATGGTTAGGATCTACTTCAGGAAAAAGGCAATTATACCCACAGAGCTGTAGAAACCACCAGCAGGAAGGTTGTATAGGAGGAGAATGGATTATAGTTGGATAAATTTAAGAGGACAAGAAAATATGACTAGATTCAAGAGAGTTTATTGATGTGGCAGTATGACTCTTATTCCAGAAGATTTAACACCTTGGCAAAGACTGGGAGCTATTTGAACTCCTAGGCTTCACCTTGAAAAGCAGAAATTATTGCTGAGTGCATTAAGATTACCAGGATACCTGTGGTATATTGTAGAGGAAGGAAACAGAATACTGAGTTAGCTGCTGGGATGCATGAAGGATGGTGGGAAAGCACATCACGTTACTACGTGCTTCAGGAAATTTAGCAAGTAGTCCATTTAACAAGACAATAAGCAATGAAGTATATTCTTTAATGCATTGGTGGTAGAGCCCTAAAAATCTACATATATAGCTCTTAAAAATCACAGCCTGGGGACTCAGGATAAAGCTCAGCGACACAACGCCCGCCTGGCAAGCACAAGGTCCTGAATTTGATTCCTGATACAAAAGAAAAAGGAAAAGGAAATCATAGGAAGGTCTTGATTCTTAACTGCAAATTATTTAAATTTATTGCAGATAATAAAAATATCAGCATGGAACCCAGAAGTATTGGGGCCGGAATCTATGGTCAATAACAGAACATGGTGAAGCTAGGTCCAAGGCTGATAGATACAGAAGTAGTGGTCAATGTCTATAATCTAATGCAAGTGAAAATGGAAAATCAGAAAGCTGAAAGTGGCCTTAGGCAGTTTCTAGTTTTAAGTACGAATTTATATCTCAAATATATTGCTTGCCTAGAGTTCACTGACTACAAGAGACACCAGGATGTAGAAGTGAAAAATATTCAGTAAGGATTAATCTGTCCTTTCCTCAAGTGGCTTATGAACATTTATTTTTGTACTTTAAATTCCAGAAAGGAAAATGCACAAAACTTTCTGTTTCCAAAATGTTATTCATACTCAAAGAGTTTACTTAAATCATAACTTTTGTGGGAATAAGTAGACTTTTATGCAATCTGTGAATGTATGCTTGGAATGACGTACTTGGCAATTGGCAAAACTTGATGTTAAACTCTGGAACTAAAATCTACCCTTTAGTTAAGATACAAAATTGAAAAAAAATTACATATAAGAAGGTGTGATAAAGTTCTATTCCACACTTGAGGACTTTCATAGAGTACTGATCTCATTGTTTCTCTATTGAAATTGTCGTTCAGTAATTTCTCTTACAAAATCTGAATGGTTCAAGCATAATAATTTTACATTACTTCAACTAAAGTAAGTAGTAGCTTCAAATCTGGTATGTTTTCTGTGTGTCATATTTTTGTTGGTGCAGATTTATACTGACTAATGCTATGGTATGTGACCACAAATCTAATAATTTATGTTTTCTTCTGACACAAAGAAAATATCTGTTAATTCAAGATTTTGCATTCTTGAACATGCTTCATGTTTTTCTCACATGTATGATTCACATTTATTTTTAGGGATAAGTAATAGTTTTGTGGATGATAGTGTGTGAAACTATTTTGTTATTTACCACAATTATGGCCTGATGTAAAGAAAACTGGTATGTTTGGATTTTATTTCTCTCATGTTATTGAAATTTGCTATTGATTCAATAATTGTTTTTATAAATTGTTTAATGTCATTATTTGATCAAATGAATTAATTTTCTTATAGTTTGCAAGTTAGTATAATTTTTGTTACTAACAAGTATAAATTTTTCCCATTAATTGCAGTTAGCTAGAAATTTCAATACAATACACAATGATACTCTTGATTTTTTCCAAATTTAGTGGAGTATCCTAATATTTCATCATTAACTTTTTTCATATTTACAATCTCTCATACTGTATAAAACTTGTTTTTCCATATTCTCTAGAGTATTATGAGATTAAAATTTACAAAAAATATTTTAAGCTTTTGATAATATAGAATATACTTTTTCTGCTACAGCATTCAAAAAGACCATGGTTAATTTAGAGTTTTTTGTTCCAGTTTTGGTGAAGTATGATTTTCATTTAATAGCCTCCATATGTAATAGCATTCATGATTTTACTTTTAAATTTTACTTCTATCTTGAAATCAAGTTATTATCTGATTCCTTAAAGTACAATCACAGCACATAAGTGGTGATGCAGCTTATAATACTAGACCTTGGGAGACTGAAGCAGGAAGATTGTGACTGCAAAACCAGTCTAGGCAAAATAGTGAGTTTCAGGGTGGCCTGAGATACACATGTAGACCCTGTGTCAAAAAATAAAAAGCAAACTGTCAGCATCATTTTTTATATAAATTAATATTTTGATTCATACATTTCTTTAAAAACAAAAAGGACTCAGAATAGTTTAAACAACTTTGATAAAGGAATAAAATTGGAGCTCCAACCCTCCCAAATCCCACAATTTAACACAAAGTTACACCAATCACGACAAAACAGCATTGGTATCAAGATAGACAAACCACCAGACAGACATTTGATTTCTGGCAAAGATGCAAACACATTAAGTGGGGAAAAAAGATTGTATTATCAATAAATATACTGGAACAACTGGATATCCACATGCAAAAAACCCAAACTTTATAACACATCAAAACTTTCTTAAAACATACAAAAGTCAACTCAAAATGGCTCACAGTGGGTTTAAGTAAAGGAACGTGTGGCCTGAGTCACTGTTTGGCTGAAGTCATTTTCTGTGGAACAAAATACATGTTTTTTCTTTATCATACTAGTGAAACGATGCAATGATTATGCATGCAAGATATTTATTTCACTAATAAGTATATTTTCAAGGTGTATCCATTTATCTATAAAAATGTTTATCATTATTTATAGTGTTTTCTAATCTTTGTTATTTTCATCTGCCCATTTTTTGTTTCATTCTGTCTTTTATTTTAATAAAATAAAATAAAATATTCTATTAAAATAAATTATATTCTAATTACATATGATGTAATCCCATTGCCACAGATAAAGATAATTTTGAAACACATTCAGGTAAAACTTATGGTCTGAGAAACATTATTTTCTATCTGGTATAAAGTCTCTCAAGCTTATTTTTCAATACAAATTAAAATATTAATGTTAAAAAGGAAGCTATTTTTCTTTTCCCAAAGTCCTTAATTAGAAAAGCCTTGATTTTTATAGTTATAATTTGATTTCATGATAAAAGAAGAAAAGGGAAAAGTCTTCTGAAATAAATGTTATATTAGAACAAAAACTATAATTGAATCATGTTCATTGTACTACAAAATACAATGAAAGTTTAGGTAAGGCATTGTTCTTTTTGGGGATTTCATATATAAAAAAGTCAGTGTGAAGCCAAAAAATAAAAAACTAAAACAAAGCAAAATCAATCAAGAGTGCAATAATATAGTCAAGGTACTTACAATGATGAATCCAGAATCTACTTACAAGAGCAGAAGTTTTTCAGCTTCAGAGGATGAAGAAAATCATTCAAGACACTGTGCTTTGATTCCTTGTGTGAAAAATTTAATCCTATAATTTTCAGATGGTTCAAAATATAGCGCAGATTAGCATAACAGAAGAAGAATTTAACACAGCAAAATAGCATGTTATAAATACTACTGTTCATTTTAAATCCTAAAAATATTATGTGTTATATATATATATATATATATATATATATATCTGTGTGTGTGTTTGCACATATGTACATGCACATATATATGTCTGTATCTCATATATATGTATCTCACGTATTATACAATGTTTATGCATTGTATATGCATAGATATTACACATACATATTATTATGTATGCATACATATTATTATGTATATGCATAAGTATATGCATACATATTATTATGCATGCACCATGCATAAACTATTTTCTACAATTTATTCCAATAATATAGTAATAGCTATGACTATTCTCCTGGAGGTAGAGTTAAACTGACGTTAAAGATCATCAGAACATTGACTTTGGAACACCTCAACCCTTGACCAGAATTCTATTGAAAATAAAAGTGAAAATTTCTGTTTTCTTTTTGCTTTTACCTCTCTATTCTTCTTTTCCTTAATAAATAGTCTATGCTAAGTTCCCTGACATTCAAAGTCAATGTAAGAAACTCAAAATAACTTTCCAGGATTCTTACTGGTCATACTAAAGTTTTACTGTAGGTTTATGTATTTTCAATTCCTGAAAATGTTATACCAGGAGAACTGCAAAATTTCAATGGAGGCAATGAAGGAGATATGCCTATTTTTTTCATCATGGACTTCAGATAAGGGTGGAGGGATTACATTAAGATTTCCAGTTGAAAACTCCTCTACCTAAGATGAAATAAATGAAGAAATTGACAAGGAAAGAACTTTACATATCAATTTACTTCAATTTTAGTAAGTGCCAATATAGCTTTTCACTCTCCACTTTCAATGTAATTGAGTAATGACATTAAATCTAGAGTATTTATAGAATTCAGTGAGAATATTATGTAATGTTCTCTTGTGAGCTATGTGCCCTACTGTTAAACATAATTTGAGATGGATAATAGAACAGAAGAAAAATTTATTCCCCTAAAGTTCACCATAGCTGTGAAATTAATTTATGACTTGGTTTTGTTCATTTTAGTGGATTTTTTTATTATTATCAGTCATTTAATTTGTCATCTCTAAATTATACAGAACAATATTCCTCAAACTTCAACATGTCCAAATTATTCATGGATTTTAAAAAATGTTCTGCTTTAGATTCAGTAGTTTTGAAGAGGTTTGAGTCTTTTTATCTTCAACAAGCCCACAGTCCATGCAATGGTAACGATTCTGAGACACTGATAATAACAAAGACATAGAAGCTATGGTCGCAGTGACAGAGATGGTTACTGGACTAATCCATATGATGCAGACCAAGACTTAACTGATATCTTACTGATCTGATTGTTCCACATTCCACACAACTCCCAGTATTAATTTTCTTGGGAAAGGAATAAAAAACACTTTTGATTGCAAGAGGATTATTGACTAATTCTGTGTTTTTTGGCTAATATTCTACAACAGAAGCTCATAGTCATGTCTGAACGTCATTCATGTTGTGTTATTCTGAAAATAAGCATACTTGTTTTGTTTCAAATATTGCTTTTAATATTTGGGAGAAAATTTCTCTTTCAATTCTATCCAGCATTCTGAAGGCGATGGGTAGGTTTTTTGTGTCAGGGTCGGCTCACCCTCTTTCTGGTCTTTGATGAAGTTTCCTCATAACACTGAATGGATAACGTAGAAAACAGAGTACATTATCTGCTGCAATCTGGGTATCACTGATCATGGAGTCTTTCTACTGAATTTAACAGTCAGGTTTTCCCTTTTAGTACAAAGAACAAATTAACTCAGAATTTTTGTTTGATGGAACACGTTTATGTAGAGAATGATAAAGAATACTAAATGTTCTTCAGGCCTGAAGTAATTTCAAGAGGATCTAGAAGAAGTTCGGTATAACTCAGGAAGTAAATATTTTCAGTGAACATATAACAATGCTTCTCACAATGGTATTTTGCTTTGAAGTCAAGGAAGGCAGTTACTTCTTGTACTCTCTTTATACAATTAAGTTCAATTGATTTCTCTAGTATGTCCCTTGCCCAGTTTCCATTCTAAAGATTCTAATTTGGGTTCACATATCAGGTAGCTTATTTAAATGTTTAAGTTTGTAATGAAAGAAACACAAGTGATAGGGTTTCAATATTGGTATACAGTTGAAATGTTTGCCATATCATGAAAAGCAAATGTTGAACCAAACCACTCTAGGAATTTTTCTGTCTTTTCTTATAGTTTATAGGATCTGAGAGAATTAAGGATTACAATGAAACTATTCACCCTGAGTTTTTTTTCTTGTTATGCATATTTTGTGCTCATGTTCTTCTATCTGGATAGTTATAAGGTTCTATTTATTTCTAATCCTCAAATGTAGTGTATATTGTAAAGACAATGTTCTTTCTTATATTCTTTTGAAAGAAAAAAATGGCCTATTTTGATTCAGATTGTCATATAGCTCTTTATTTTAGAGGTGCTTATATGTATCAGCTGTTAATGACCATCATTAAATGTTACAATTAATGTTATTGTCCTTTTCCTTGTTTGTAGTGGCACAATTTTCTGAATATTGAGAGCCATTATATTGTATATATCTTCTACATGGGTAATGCTATTTACATTTGTTTCAATTTCTTCCTCTTTTTTCCAGTGTGTCTATGTGTTTTAATGGGATTTTTTTCCAAATCTATATTTCATTCTATATACTCATTTTTCTGAACAATCATTTATCCTCTTGTCAGTTATTAATGTGGTTTTGACATACTTAATAGCGTTATTTTAAGTCAATTTTTAAAAATATTCTGACAGTTTGTTTATCACTTTATTATTTTATTATCCCTTATATCTTTAGTTTATAAAAGTCCCGTTTAAAAATGATTTGGGATATTAAAATGTGATTTTTCATATGCAATGTTATTCTCTATATTTTAGTTAAATAATCTTCAAATACCCAATATTTACCCATTTCACAACTCTATTTATAATCAAATGTACTGAAACCAAACAAAATCACTGTTTTAGTGGTATAAAATTATATATTTACACATATTAAATATTTGTTATAAGGAAAATATAATCAATATTACATTGCACATTACATATTAATTGATGACTACAGGAAAAATAATATGTGCATATTATGCACAGGTGCACATACTTAAATGAATATATATTGAAAACTAGTATGTACATTATTTAACCCAAAAATAAAACTTTTGAAGAAATGAGTGTTGTGTTAGTTTAACTGTATTCGATGAGCTGCTCTTTTTTTTCTATCTTTATCATGTCTTAGAGATTTAAAAACACTGCATGTATTAGCATCCTATATCTCTAATGAAATGCCTAAAATAATTAAGTTTTCTTAAAAAAATTCTTTTTGTCCATAATGCAAGATTATACAGTTCAAAACTGGACCAAAAATCTGCTTTAGGACTCTGTTAGCAATTTGAGATGGCACTGTAGGAAGTGTGTGGCAGAACAAACTACTTCTACTATGACTAAGGATAAAGTCAAAAGAGAAAGAAGCTATTCCCAAACAGTAACCCATTCCCGGTGATCTCAGGACCTCTCTGCTTCTCCTAAGGGTTCTGCCACCCTTAGAGAGCCAACCTGGACATCTAGCCACTAATATACAGCCTTTGGAGGAATTTAATGTCTAAAATGTAACATTACTGTAGCACTATTCTTACCAATAAATTGTAGATATTTAATATGAATTTAAAGCTATTTAAACTCATATTAAATATCTACAATTTATTTATTTCTTACCAATGGGTTCTTATAACTTTTAAATCACAAATTTTGTTAAAGTATACTGAGAGCATACAGTATGTATTGTAATAGGTTTAAAACTTTATTTATATTATGACTTTTAAACATGCCTTTATTTTATGTTTTCTCTTAATAAATATTTCAGTGTTAAATAAAATACATTTTCATGTACAAGCCATCTTAATTTTATTTAAACATAATATTGTAAGGGAACTTTCTGTAAGCAGGAAAGGTATTAGCTAGTGTTGTAAGGAATATGTCATAACAAGTCTTTTTTTGCACTGCATATCAAAATATTCACGCTATCATGCATTTCCTGTTTTTAAAATCTACACATAGAGGAATTTGAGAAAGAGCATTCAGTAGAAAAAGTAAACTACTATGTTTGGAGAAAGCTACATTTTAGAAAATGAGTAAAGAAAGGAAGGAAAATATTAAAATAAAAATAGGTGGGCAATACTACATATCTCTTGCTTCAACTTAAATATTAATAATAAATAATAAAACAAAGACTAAATACAGTATTGGAAGAGGAGTCATCATGAGATGAGATTTTCTTTATTTTCATGTGGAAAACAAATGGAAAAATTCACCAGAAGAAAACAATTGAGAAAGGTAGCATTTTTCAGTCTTATACTATGAAAATAGAGCTATTGAATTTAGATCTGATGCAGTGTTCAATTCAGTAAATTGTGATGTTTAAAGCCTCTGCTTTGTGCAGCAGTTGTACCTTATTATTTTGACAGGAGAAATCCAGGCCCTATTTTTTCTATCAGAAAGAACAAATGTAGATATTGAAAATAGGGTAATAGTTTCAGGGAATTCCTAAACTGCTTCTCTGTATTATGTAAGCAAAGAAGTGGACACATATTAAAAATCACATATAACATACTGACTCCATCTATGCGATACCTAATAGTACACTTAAGGAAAAGAAACAGAGTCCTAAGCCGGAAAATCAGAGGTAAGTCCCCAAAATCTTGCTCATCTGAGGTAAGCCGAAAGAAAAAAAATGCCATCCTTAACTATGGAAAAACTCCACAGCTATAATGGTAGGAAGACAAAAAGTGGAGTGCATAATATTTGCATTGTTCAAATAAATTAAGACATTGATAAAAACACTAGTTTTTTCAAAGAAACACAAAAGTTACAAAATGCAATTACATTTAAATTAGAATATAAGTTTAATACAAAGATTTTTATCACAAATGAATATATGGAATAGAGATTATTAGTAGGTACATTTTGCTGGTCATGACTACACACTTCCCTATAGGAACACACTTCCCTATTTTATTTTTAAGGGCAAAAAAACAATAACAAGACACAAAACAAAACAGTGACAAGAGAGAAGGAAATACACAACAGTTACAATATTACATATTGTAATCCTCTAAATAGTTACTCAGACTACTGGATTGGGGGGTTTGCAAAGTCAGTCAATCAACTAAGAAATATGAGGTTGCTTATCTGCTCTAGTTGTTACCATCTCAGCCTGTTTTCCTCCAAATCAGCCATTTGCTTATAGTGAGGGGAGTATGGCCTCCTTCCTGGCTCTTTCTGGTCTGCAGGGTCACTGCTGGTGATGGGAGGCTGCATAGCTTCCTTCCTGGCTCTCCCCGGCTAGCAGGGCTGCTGTTAGCACACAAGAATTATGCACCTTCTTTCCTCATTCTCCCCAGCCAGCATGGCTACCTCTGGCAAAGAGTGGGATGCATAGCTTCCTTCTTGTTTCTCCCTGACTGGCAGGGCCATCATTGGCATATGGGGTATCTTTTGATACCATACCCTAAATTTCCTTTTCCATCCTTAATCTTAATGACTCAGATAACCAATCACAAACTAGACTCCCTCACCTAAAATCACTGATCATGAAAAGATACCAGAGGCAAAATTTCTACAGTGAAAATGAAAACAAAGAGTACTTACAAAAATCTTAACATTTCCAAAGATCTGAAAATGGAGTCACACAACAGAATGCAGAGATAAATAATTCTATAAAGAAATTAAGGGCCAGAAATTGAGCTCAGTGGCAAGGCAACTGCCTGGAGAGCACAAGGCCCTGAGTTCAATTCCTGGTAGAAAATAAAATAGAAATTAAGTTTATATCTCCTGTATTGCCTGATAAAAGCAGAATCTCTCCTCAACTCTTAAATTAGGTAAACTAATAGGAGTTACTGTGTTGCAAGTTTTCTTCATTTAGTGAATCCTTATGGAATCTAAAGGTGATTTTTCCCAACAAACTGAATAACCTCTAATGAATGCAATCTTAGTGTTTTGGCTTTGTTCATGCGCATAAATCTATTATTTTATTATGATCACTAAAATCTTGAGCATATAGCTAAACATTGTTACAGGTGAAAGTCAGCTTCCATTCGAAGAGGAGTGGCTTATCAAGAAAAATTGAATGTCACTGACAAGGGATGTAGGAATAAAGCATAAGATAAAAAGAAAATTATAAAAAATGGAAGCAGCACCTGATTTGCTCATCACCCATACACATCTTTCTACTCTATTGACACATTTAATAATATCCCATCACTAACATAACGCAATTATAAAATTTTAACCCAAATGCGTTCAAAAGTTATAAAATAATATGACAGTGACTTTTTAAATTCCTATGCCCACTATAAGTTAAGGTATTTGTATATTACAGGTGCTTCAGATGACTGATACAGCTTTTCCTTCACAGTGAAATATCTACACTTACCTCAACATAACAACACTAGCACAGGTCCTTGCTTCAGTAATAATAGAAATTGCAACTGAAGCAATTAATATGAAATTTATAAACAAACACCAAAATTTTATTGATAGTTGATCATGATTTGAGTTCCACCCTTGCAAGAAGGCTCCAAAAGTTCTTACTGCTTAAGGGGGCAATTTGGTCTCCATGAGATGATTGCTTTTTTTCTGGGACAGTCTCAACATTATGCAGCTCTGTCAAAATTCACAGTGATGCTGGGTTTAGAGTGATACTAAAGACTTGGTTGACTGTGTTGTTAGGGGGTGGTTAGATGGGCGAGGAGGGCATATTCTTATTCCAAGTTATTCTTTGTTTCTTTTTACTTCCTGGCTGGCATTGGTTGAACACCTTTCTTCTACCTTAGCCTTCCACTGAGCCATTTCAGTCATCTGACAAATAACTAATCATAGACTAATGCCCCTGAAAAATGTGAGCCAAAGTAAACCTCTCTGCAAAAATTGGGAGGTTTTTCAAAGCAACAGGAAATCAACTAATACAAAAAGATCTTTAAATATTTGCATACTTTCTTCAAAATATCATTCTATATTCTGAGAATAATATGTCAAAATGAAGACATTAAAATTTAAAGAACTTGATACTAAGTTCTCTAGGCATACTTAAATAATCTCTACTGAGAAATAGAAGATTTTGGCTATGAAGATGAAAAAATAAGTTTTCTGATTCTCCACAACATGGAAGTAATGGGCTACATTACTTCTACTGTTTTTTCTTCACTTGAATCATATCAATGTTATTCCATATCACATAAAACAATACAATATATCTTCTAGTAGAACAAAAGAATATAATATGTGAAAAAAATGAAAATTCAAAGGTCATTCTGTTATAAAATGATTAATAAGTCACTAAATTAGAAAAATAAATAAGACATAAAAAGGTGTAGTATTTTATTCTATTAGAAAATTAGTTTGTATTTCATTTAAATTTGGTAAGAAAATCATACACATAACACAGAACACATGTTTAGAAAGAAAATATTCTCATCCTGAAAGCAAATGATTCATATTTTTCCATCAGAGCATTTTATGTGATATTAATTCTAAATAAATTTATAATCCTTAAAACACATATCATTGATAATGTAGGCTAATGAAAAATTTTGAAAGTTTTAGAGTTATATGTTTAGATGCTATTTAGAGATAGAATTTTCTTTATTCTAAAATATTTGATAGAATTCACAATAAAAATAATCATAAGTCCCGTTTAGAAACTCAATCTTAAATACTTCATATCTCTAAAGTGTTGTAAGAATGATATTTCCTGAAGTATGCACTGTAACTGCCATTATTCCAAAATAAAATCATTTCCAAAATATTAATAAGATTCATATATTATATTTGGCAATTCTAAATCATGGTAAAAATGGGTACTATAACAAAAACATGAAATTATACTGAATAAAACTATCACTATAAACATCAACACTGCTATATGAAAAGATATCCTCTCAAATGTGTGCATTACTAGTGGTATTAATGCATTTAGTATGAAAATAACTCAACAAATTAAAGTGTATACATATATATGTATACATATATATAAAATATATATATTATATAAATATATATATAAATACATATATATATTTTTTTGGGGTACCAAATCTCTTTATTTGAAGGAATTAAAGAACTTAAGTAGATGTTCTGGTACAATTTATAAAAAAGGTAAAGGTAGCCCCAGCATGCAAGCACTGCCCTAGCGCCGTTAGCTCTCGTCACTGCCCCCCAGGGTGTGCTTGTCGAAGAGATACTGGGCCATGCGGGACTCAGGGGCACCCATCTTGCGCAGGTTGGTCACGTGGTCGCCCAGCTCTCTGATGGCCTTCACCTGCTCATCCAGGTAGTGAGTCTCGATGAAGTCGCACAGATGGGGGTCATTCTTATCAGTGGCCAGCTTGTGCAGCTCCAGGAGCGACTCATTCACACTCTTCTCCAGGTATATATATATACCAGGTATATATATATATATCTTAAAAATGAAGGAAAATTTCCACCTAGGTTGCGCAAAACATTTTCAGTTGTGTGCTGAGAGTTTACACATAGACTATCTTTAGAGAAATTCTTTTTGTTTTGCCTTTGTTTTGTTTCATGATGTAGTTTAGGGTGAACTTGAACTCACTAATATAGCCCAGACTGGTCTCAAATTCATGGCAATCCTCCTGTTTCAGCCTCCCAATTACTGAGATTACAAGCTTGTGCCATCAAACCTGGTTTTGAGATGTTTTAAACTAACACAGAGTTGAGTAGGAAGTACAGCAATTTTCTGTAAAGCCTCTCTCCCACACATGTAAATGTCCTCCATCATCAGCGTCCAGCCAGGAGCAGTGCATTTGTTACAAGTAATGAACCTTCACTGACACAGATCACTCAATGGACACTTAGATTTCAGTCTTGATTTTTACAGACAGCAGGAGTTTACAAATGTGTCTGACATTATAGTATCATACATAATGTTTTCACTGCCCTAAAAATCCCCTGTGTCTGTCCCTGGCAATTTTGCACAAAATAAATTGGACAGTGATATGTAGAAAATTTGGAAAGTTAAAGTACAACCAAACATATCTCTGTACTTTATGTTTATTTATTATCAAATAATAAAATTTGTGCAAATTAAGATTGGTTTAAATGTAAAAGATTTAAAAAGCTCAAAAATTTAAATTAATTCTAATATTAAAAGAACTTTCTTAATATCTTTTCATGAACAATTTTTCTTGAAATTTAATATGCATGTACCAGTGGAGAGACTTCTTCTTAGTTCTCTTCCTAGAATCTCTCTTCTTTAAATTCTAAATCTCAATTCTGCATTGTAAAATTTAGATCATAAACCTTCTTGAATTTCCCTTTTCCATTTCATCAACACAAAGCAAATAAATACTTAATCAAAGCAGCAGTATCTCTCTTGTAGTAGTTTAGTAAATATGAGAAAACTAAATAATTTGGGTTAAAAAATCAACTGATGATGGGAGTAAATTTATAAACTTTGTAATTCATGAAGTGAAATTTATATAATTTAAGCATCATGATATCTCAGATGGCAAGTTCTCTGTTTTATATTTTTAAATATTAATTTGTATCACATTCTTTGATCAGTGCCCAATAGCTACCAGGTAAAAAAAATTTTCTAGTAGGGATTTGAATTATAAAGTTGTTACTTTGTGTCTTTTATCTTTATTGTAGATTATAAAACATAGTCATTTTCTATGATGCTTGATGTTTTCAAA
>PVJX010018162.1:0-37088 GCA_004027295.1 Dolichotis patagonum
CATTGATCATTTTCTGTTATTCGGTTCAGAAAGCCCTGTAATTCTTTCACTTTATGCATGGCTTTATACTATTGTGTTATGTTTGATATTATTGTATTTGAAACTATGCTCAACTATAGCAGAGTAAGAGATATGGTGTTAGATACTGTTGATGTCCAGTTGACTTAATGTAAAGTACTGTGTTGCCTATGTTGTCCTGCTCTGTACTGCCCCCTTTTGTTTTATTCTCTTCCAAATTAAAAAACACTAATTACTTTTTGATACTGTTTCTGATTTTTCAATATGCTTTATAAACACCAGTGCATTGTTGTTTTATTGTAAATAAAGTTGCTTGAGTTAAGGTAAAAAAAAAAATGATGGATGACCATATCGCTGTTTTTGTCACATTGTGGATCAGAACTTTTGACAGTCTCACTGTTTGAATGTCTACTTTACATGTTTTAACTTTGTAAATTGAACAACTATTTCCAAGAAGTCAGTATGTAATTTGTCAAGCAATAATGTTTTTAGTTTTTTTTGTTGTTGTTCTTTTCCTTTTTTCCTTGGAATACTGTATTGTTGCTACCCTTTATTCTGTTTTGTTTTGTTTTTCTCTTTAAATAACATTATAAAAAATTGTTAACTATAATACCAAATCTATGTAGCCTGTGCTAAATAAGGAGTAGTTGAATATGGATCAATATGAAAAGTGAAGAAGAGACACTGGTGTATATAACAATTCATATGGATTCTAAATTTTTTGTTGTGCCTTTCTGGTTGAACAAACTTGAAAGTCCAAACCTACATTTCCAGTCTTTTTTGCATCTAAGGTTTATGATTTTCCACCAATCTGATACCCTTATTAGAGATTAAACCTGTTGCTATAGACTGATCCCAGAACCTTGTGCCATGAAGAACACATATTCTATCACAGAGCTATACCTCAGTTTAAAACCTTACAATTAAACCAGGAGCTGAATTAAGTAGTCAAAGAGTCAGGATGTGAGGTAAACAAATGACCCACAGTAGTAGACAGTGTAACCATAGAGCTGAAAAGCAGGAAATACCTTCCTAGTAGCTTCCTGTGTGAGCCAAAAGCAGCAGTTTCATTGGCTAATGGTTTCCATAGTGCAATTTCTGGATTATTCCCAAAATTCAGCTTTTGGTCATTTCTTCAGCCATCTCTCACAATAATTGTCTGAACCATTTAATACAGTGTGTGTTTGGCTTTTAGGTCTACTATAAGCAATTTTCACATACTGTATGGTTCAGAGCAACATTATTTTCTTCTTTTATGGTTCTGGAGGTAAGTGTTCAAAATCAAGGTATCATTAGGACATCATCCCCTTTGAAGTCTCTAGTAAGAACACTTCCTTTTTTTTTTCTTTTTTTTGGTACCGGGGATTGAACTCACAACCTTACGCTTGCCAGGCAGGCGCTTAAGCCACTGAGCTAAATCCCCAGCCCAGTAAGAACACTTCCAATTCCTTTTCTACTCTTTGCTTTGCAGAAACCCTTGATATCCCTTGGATTATAGCCATGATACTCCAAGCATTGCTTCTGTTGTTTCAGAGCTTTGTTCCCATGTGTTTTGTTGTTGTTGTTTTGTTTTGTTTTCACACTCCCTTATGAAAATTCCATTCACTGGATTTAAGCCCCACCTTAATCCACTCTTATCTATTTTAAATTTCAGTTACATCTGCAAAGACATTGTTACTTAAAAAGACACATTTTGAGATTCTGCGTGACTCTGAATTTAGAATGGACAAAATTCATACCCAATACATAGTGTAAAAGTTGCACGGTACTCAAACTGGCTGAAGCAAATTCTAATCTCTAAAACTGAATCTTTTGAGGCTCTCAACCATCTTCTACACATAAGGGTTCTCATCATCACATGAAGAATTTGTTTTTGCTGTGTTGGACATGTTCAGACTTGGGCACCAGTATCCATGCAGCCAACTCCCTGGAGGAGAGTGCCCTCTTTATAATGCCTGTGATCACTCACTTCTGTATGGTGCAGATTGCAACTCATTTCTCTGTCTTGGAAGACCACAGAGCCAGTTACTTTCTATGTCCTTTCTTCTCAGCAATCCTTATGGCGAATGGGGTGGGGGTAGAGTAAGTCCTTTTACCACAAAGAGCCCTTCACTGTTGATTCTATTCTCAGCAAGAAAAATTTAGCTAAAGAATTAATTCAAAATTAGGTCCACAGGGAGCGCCTATTCCAAAATTAATGAAATGAATTAGGACTAAGTGGTGATCACCAGCAAAATGCAGAGAAGTACTGAGTGTGTCCTCCAAAAGTTCACTCCAGAAGCTTGCTCCCTAGTGCAGTGGTGGTGAGGTAGTGTTAGCTCTTAGGGGTGGGATGTGGTGGAAACTAATAAAGTTATTGGCAACCTGGGAAGGAATTCATGCAGTTCTTGAAAGAACGTGATTAGTTTCCAAAGATCAAGTTTTAATAAAATGTATAATACTGGCCCTCACATCTCCTTGACATCCTATCTTTCCATGTGATCTTTTCTGCATGTTCTCCTGTCACAGTGGTGCCATTCCAAAGACCAAACTAATGGGGGGGCACCTGACTTTAGATTTCCTCTCACAAAAACTCAGGTAAGTAATTTGTTTTTATTGTACATTACTCAGGATCAGGCATTTTGTTATGGCAACAGAAAATAGACTAAGAAAATGATGAACATGGAAATTTATTTGTAAGATGTGGTGATTACCAAATTTAGTTATCATTATCAATACTTGGAAAGTGCCAGATAATGTAAATATGTATATATATACACAATTCTCTCTCTCTCTCTCTCTCTCTCTCTCTCTCTCTCTCTTTCTCTCTCTCTCTCTCTCTCTCTCTCTCTCTCTCTCTCTCTGTGTGTGTGTGTGTGTGTGTGTGTATTTGTATGTGTGTATTCTACTGAATCCATAGCAAATTGCTGCAAACCAACATGGTAGTTTAACTCACAGACATTATTATCTTGAAGCTGTCTTGGTCAAAGTCTGAACATTAAGTGGGCAAATTAGATTCTTTGCTCAGAGACTCACACAGAAGAAATCAAGCTGGTTGAGGCTCTAAGAGAGATTCCACTGTCTAGTTGCTAGCAAAATTGAGTTCTCTGGCATGGTGAGACTGATGCCACTGCTTACTTGACATATGGCTCTTTTTCTCTTAAAGAGAATGGTACATCAAATACTTCTTTTGTCTTGAAATCTCTGACTTTCCCTTAGACTGTGAACTTGACATCTTCTCTTAAGGGTTCAAGTGATCAGACTGATTTACTCAGATAATCCAACATAACATCCTTATCTTAACATTAATTTCAGTAACCTTAACCACAATCTGCAAAATCTCTTTTTGGCTTGTCACAAAACATATTCATAGGGATAAGAGCTGAACATGAAAGACATTGGGCTTAAAATTCTGCCTATCACAACACATATTGGCACCTAAAATAGAAGGTAAACATTTTTCCCAGAGTTACATAGATAATAAAAGGCACTACTATAATTTCATTCATTCTTTCCACTGGCCTGAAAATCCCAAGATCTATAGGCAGCAAACAGGAGATCTAGAAGAGTTTGGTATGGTTTATATCAAAGGCTTGAGTATCAGGAAAGCAAATGGCATAAGCTCCATGTGTGAGTCCAAAAACAGAAGACTGATGTCTGTATTAGAAGCAAGTCAAGAACAGGAACAAAATTCCCTCTTTGCCTTTTATTCTTTCCAGGCCTTCTATAGATTGGATATAGCTCTCTCTTCCTGGAAAGGGCAACCTGCCTTCCTCAGGCTCCCAATTCAAATCTTTATTCAGAAATGCTACACAGAAACACCCAGAGATAATGTTTAATGAAATACATGGACATTCCCCGGTCCTATCAAAATCATACCTAAAAATAACCTTTATGCTTTGAATGTACTGAGATCATGCAAACTGACAGAAGTTAGGTATCTACTTCTCAAAGATAAGAAGGTGCTAAAATTCAGTTGAAGTATAAGAAAATTAATCTGAATTTCTTCAGATCTGAGACCATAACCTGCATTTACTTACCTGCTCTTCTATTAGTCTTTGAAGATCCTCTTGCAAGCTGCATCCTCCCTGAAGTCTTTCTGAATTCTCATAAAAGGAAATACTTTATTGCTTCTTCTTCAAGACACTGCCTATCTCCACAGTATTGTGGCTCCTTGGAGCCATCGCTGTACCCTATGGAGCATTCAGCATAGAGCCACGCATGACACAGGAGCTCAGTGAGGGCTTTCAAATGAATGAATAAATGTGTGATAATGACTTAATCTATGGCAGACAATAGCCATTGGGAAAGAAATTAGAGGGTGTGTGTTGGGGAGGTTCAGGAGGATGAATGTCTAATGGAAGGAGCACAGGTGACCCAGGGCTTAGAGTGAGTTCTGCTGTTAAGCACCTGTGCAGATTTTGAGGTTGATTGGCACTTTCAAGTATCATTTTCCTCAGCTTTACAATTGATTTTCTAGTACCTGCCCTGTCTACCTCAGGGGCACCGAAGCTTGGAAGGAGATAGAATAATGTTTGATATGAAAGCACTGAAATGATTAGAATGATGCCATAGAATGTATGGTGGATTTTTTGTTTTCATATGTGCATGTGCTCTGTGATTGTTAATTATGATCTGTCAACTTGATTGGATAAAGAAACACCTGGAAGATTAGTAAAGAACACTTCTGGGTATGTCTTAGGGGTGCTTCCAGGATGACTGGTGTATAGGTAAGAAAACTGAGAGTGTAAGATCCAACCTGATTGGCTCAGTGACATCCAATAGGTAGGTAGCTGTCTTGGTTACTTTTCTGTCATTGTTGAGACAAAGTACCTGATGCCCAAAGTGAAGCAAAGAAAGGTTTATTTAGCTTACAATTTCTGGCAGCCTCAGTCCATAATCAGCGGGCTGCAAGGCAGGGAGGCATGGCACTGGGGCAATACCTCAAGGCATTAGCCAGAGCCAAAAAAAGGGAAAATAAAAGCTCTTCTCCTCTCTTATATTGTAAGCAGGCTACCCCAGATGCAGAGCAGGTGTAGCACTCACAAAATCTCCTTGCCCTCTTCTTGCACAGGATGAGGATATTTACAAAGTAAGAACCTTGGCTCCCTGCTGAGTCTCTTAGTTAAACTTCTAAACTGCTCAAGTTGACACAGTGTGTGGACCATAACAGTAGTTGCTACGGAAAGGAAGATTAGGAGAAAGCTGACCTCCATTTGAAAAGCTCCATTCTCCTCGAGTATGCTATTTTTGTTACTTCTATCACTTGTGAATATCAGATTGGGGATTCTTCAGCCTTTCAACACTGACTCCTACCAGCAGTTTTCCAGGGAGTTTCCAGGGCTTTGGCCTCCAACTAATGCTGCACCCTTGATCTCTCTTGTCCTGTGGGTTTCAGATTCTTGGACTGAGCAGCTACTGAATCCTCTGGCTCTCCAGTGCACAGTTAGCCATTATGATTCTCCCACCTCTGATACTGTATGACATAGCTATATATCTATATCTGTATGTATTTGTATTGATTATGTTGCTTTCTCTATAGGACCCTAATCGATGCAGGCACTATCCACAGACTATCAATTCCTTGAGAATATGAATTATTACATGTTTTTCTTAGTACGTAGATGATTGTGAGCATGGGCTTGGTACTTTCCTGCCAACCCGAGCGTGCACTGCTGTGAGGGTTTTTTAATCTGAAAGGAGCAAATAATCTCCAAACTTCAGGAAGTGTATACTGTCATTGGATAAGTAAGGCAACAGGAAACCAATTTAGTGATAGGAAGTGAACACAGAAATGATTCCCTTGCACTTGTGAAGAGGGGTCAGGTACAGGACACCCACTATGGATAAGGTCCTATCTGGTGAGAGAAAAAGATACATTACAAATTCCAACCTTGCCATTTCCTGAGTGATTGAGCACTTGTGATATGCCAAGAAGTGGACTTTTCAGTGTCAATACAAGTAGCTCTCACAACAACCCTGGGCAGCAAGGGTTGTTATCCCTGTTTGCAAGTGAGGGAACCTGGAAGGTGACAAAATTGAAATCACTTATCCAGCAATTTCATTATAGAACTGGGATTGAAACTTGTGTATCAGTTCAAAGCCTAGGATTTTTCTGTTATATGCAGAACATTTCTGGTTTATAATTTAGAATTTTGTACAAGCCCCATTTTCGTCAAAGAATAGTAATAAAAAGGAAAGAAAAGGAAGGCATTCTGATAGGTGAATTCTTTTAAATGGCATTTGTAGAAATTACCATCTTATGAGGTACCAGCTCATTGTCAGGCCCTAATTTTAATTTTCAATGAAGATTGCTTTCATTTATACCCAATTTGGCCTAACACACTTTCCTCTCTGTTTAGTGAATATTTTCAAGTATTTGCAGCCATCTCTTAGGTATTTTGTACTAACCAAGAATATGGTTGTTCTTATTGTTTCAAATGATTAAATTAAAATTTACACCTGGAGGGCTAGGACTCTGGAAACAGACCATTTTGTTGCTTTCAGGCACAGGAATGAACCTACATGGAAAGGAAGAGGTCAGATTAATATAATTGTGTTGACCCCTACATCTCCATGGATATGGGCAGAGAGGTTTGGACAGCACAGTCTGACTGAAAATGGTTCCCTGCCTTCAGGCAAGCAAAAAGAAGTAGGACCTGGGGGGAAGGAATACAGTAATGAAAGATAGAGAAAATGAATTGTACAGAAGAAGGGAAATTCGCAATAACTCAGTATTTCAAACGCTTTGGGATTCACACTGTTTAAGGAAGATAAGGTTCACATAACATATCACATAAATATGGTAACATTTCTATTTTCTTTCTGATCACCCAAGATTAACTGATATTTAATTGGACCAGTTAGTTAATACACAAACATTTAAGAGCATAGATATAATTATATAAGATACTATTTCAAGTATGTTGTAAAAGAAGCAGTAAGAATTCCAACTCCATTCTTGGGGAACTACCAGTTCTGAAAGGATATAATAGCATGTAATGGTAGTGTATCACTAGATGCTTACCAGAGAAATAGATTTAATGCAAGATATACAAATACATAAGAACTTATGAGATTGTGTTATAATGGCCATCCACAGAGTCAGGGCTGGAAGAGTGCAGAGCATCTCTCTGTACACTGAGGACCGAAGGTTCCAGTGGAAGGCCTGGAGCTCAGTGCAGTGTCCTGCGTGAGTCCTTATCAGCAGGCCACAATGTTTGCGATGGAAGACTGATGAATCTGCACTGAGATCTGAAGAGTCTGCCGTGGAAGCCAGGGGACGAAGTCCAAGGTGAAGGTAAAGAACTGGAGTTTCTCCAGAGAATCAGAAGCAGATCCATTCTTCTTCACTTTGCCTTTATGCCATCCAGGCACCAAACCACCTTAGGGTGGGTATCCCTCACCCAGAACTATGCTGAGCCAATTTAGTTGGGTGTTTCTTACTCAAGTTGACATAATCAGTCCACTATCACAGGTACAAACAAGCACGGAATATGTTTCAGAGAAGAGATCATTATCTGTGGAGCTTTGATACTGTTTCCTATAGGAGATGGTAAATCAGCATGTATGTGAACACTTGCAGTGGTAGAGAAAATGAAGATCTAGATGGTGATGGCCATGAATGAGGACCTATGACTTGGTTGGTTAGAGTAAAAGGTAACTGAGGACAGTATTCAGCTGTCCTCAGGACAAGTAAAGGACAGTGGGAGCCAGACTGTGGAAAGTTTTTAACGCCAAATGTAGCAATCAGCGTTTGTTCTGAGAAGCAACAAATATTATGGAATAATGATTTATTACAGCTGTGGACCCCATGTGGTTATGATAGAAGATGTAGTATTTTGATTTCCTATTGGTGTGTAGTAAATCACCCTTTAAGTTAAAGGCTCAGAAAGAACCATTATACTTGCTCTCAAATCTGAGTTGAATGGGAATCAATGGAGTGGGTTTTTTGGGAATTTTACCTGGAATCTCTCATGTGGTTGTGATCAGGCTATAAGTAGGTCATAGCTAAAGTGTCTTCACTCATAGGTCTAATATTTAGCAAGGATAGTTGGGAAAATCTCTCTCTCTCTCTCTCAACATGATTCTTTCTATCAGACAAATTTAGATTAATGGTGGTTGAATCCTAAGAAAAAGCATTATAAAAGGATCAATGTCACTGTACAAATGTGTATAAAGCTTCTGCTTTGGTTGCACTGGCTAATTTCCCATTGGTCAAGCCCAGAGTTAGTGTAGGAGGAGACTGCACAAGGACATGATCACTGAGATTTGATTCATTTGAGTCTATCATAGTAAGTCACTTACTACACTATGCTTTGGGATGAGGATTTTTTTCAGTAGATTAAAGGGAGCTATTGAAACATTTGAAGAAGAAAGTGACATAATTGTACCAGTGCTTTAGGAAGACTAATTTGGCAGTAACATTATAGAACTGTATAAAGAGACACATCAGACAAGGAGACCAATTAAGAGACTATTACAATCAGTCAAAGTAGAAGGGAATGAGGGATAAGTCTAGAGTATGTCACTTGACAGCTTATATACTTTCACATCCATTCCTCTATCTTTTCCTTCATTAAAGGAAGTTGATTAGTGCAGTCTGTGTTTCTCAGGCTTCATATCAGCTGTTAGTTGGCTTCCTGGTGGAAGAACGGAAGGAAAGTGAAAGAAACTCAGTAATTATCTTCTACTTTCTCTAGCTCAGGTAGTACTTCTGGCAGTTGTGGCAACTGCTTTATGGCTCTAGCTTTAGTAGCCCTATTTTTATTTTGTTCCTCCAAGGTATGAAATTAGAAACTTACTATCATATTAATTTCTGGGTTATCTCACTGTTATTTAGTTTTCTGGTTCTTCTGTCATCTTTATGGCTAAACTTTTGTATTTAGGTCCCTCTATTCAAAGTCCCTCAAAACTCGATGTTGGAGAAAGTCAGTAGGAATAATGAAGAGGAAGCATAATGTAGTAGACTTTTAAAATGATTGGGGGGTGGATTTTTATATGAGAATAATGAAAATTTGGAATTTGTGAATCTGCACAACTGATAGATGGAATGGTAGCATGGGTAAGAAATCAGGCAACCAGGATGGAAAGAAATCTTTTAAAAAAGATAATGAATTCAGTTTTGTGTGCAATGAATTTCTTTAATGAGTGGGTTATTAGATGATGACAACCACCATGAGGTTGAGAGAGAGGTCAAAGGCAAGAGTTTAGCCTTAGATATCCAATGAAGGATGAGAGTAGACAAGAAGTAGAAGCAGTTGTACAGCATGCAGACATATGGAGCTGTTCAATTTTTCAGCACTGTGACTTGCAAGTGGCCACAGTTCAGTTCTTGTTTACAAAGTATGGGGTTGTGTCTCCAGTAGTTTCATGACTGTAAGTCATAGTTACTTTTTGCATTGCTGAGACAAAACACCTGACACTCAAAGATAAAGGAGGGATGTATTATTTAGCTCACAGTTTATAGAGGTTTCAGTCCATAATTGATTGACTACATGACAGGGTGGCTTGGCAGAGGGGTATTTTAATGGAGAAATAGTTCATGGCAGTCAGAAGATAGCAAAGCAAGCAAGCCAGAGACCTTGACAGTGTCTTTCAGCCTCTTTTATTTATCCAAACTACTCGCCCTTAAGGCAGGTAATGCTCACACACTTACTCTTAGCCCCCTTGATCATAGCATCACACCATGAACTAATCCCAGCACCATGCACTCTAGATCCAACCATCTCTGAAAAGCTATGAGTATATGAGAATTTGGAAGGCCATCTAGACAAAGCCACAGCACTATATTTGTTCTAGTTTCTTTAATGATATACTCAAGCTGGAAAGAAGAGACTAATTTAGCTCAGTGTTGAAGGTCCATGGGTGTGGAACCATTTCTGTTGAGGATCTTGTGATAGGCAGTGTAGCCCTCAGGGGAGCATTGTCGCAGTAGGAAAACAGTCAGACAGGAAGCCAGAGTGAGATTCAGGGGTCCTAATGATGCTTTGTAATGACTTGTTCTCATGAAAAAGTGGTTCCATGAGAAGGACTTTAATCCCTCTGAGAGCATGTGTCCAGTGAGCTAGCACTAGATTGCACTACCATCACCATGCTGCCACATCAAGGGCCGGAGCTCTAACACATGAACCCGTGTTGGATACACTCAAACCATACCCAACCACCGCAGTGACAGAGTGAAGAAAACATTTGTAATTATAGGAAATCCCTGGAGAAATAGATGAAAATGAAAACATAGGAAGAGAGGGATGGTAATTAAATAATAGCCACACTGGGTTATTCAGGAAGTGAAAAGATATAAGGACAAGTAAGGCTGAATAGTTAACAAGGAAGTGAAGGAAATACAGAAATTATCATTTAAAAACAAAAAAGAAGGTAAATATGATTTCATCAGAGATAACCCAATCCTGTTTGAAGGAAGATTATACTTATTTGTATATATCCATGTAAGGTATGTTGTATGGGACAGGCAAGATGGTAGCTTGGACTGAAAAACTATCAAAATTTCATTTTTTCCTCTGAAACTTGACTTCATTTTCTTTTTCTCTTACTTCCCATAAACAGCAACTCACATCTTCCTGGTTTTCACCTCTTTCATTCCAAAACCAAGTCAGACTGACCACTCATTTCTATTTATAAATTCTTAGAAAGGAACAATTTGACTGACTCATTTTGGTTCACACATCTCTTCCTAACATCACTGCCTATGACTCACAGGAGCCAAAGGTGAGCATGACACCTAACAGCCACTTCCCAGTGAAGGAGTTAGCGGTATCTCATGGAGGTGAGCTGCTGATGGGATAGCTTTAGTCAGTGTGCTGAGGCCAAGAACACTGAAACAAAAAGTGATGGAAATCTCTGATGGTTGCAGCAACAGCACTGATCATGCTTAACCTATTACTGGAGCTGGGGCTTGGAGGTTATCCTGAGAGTTACTGTGAGTTGGTGAATGGAAAAATCTTGACAGGCTACTTGTAAAATGTGTTTTTCTAGCTTATGTCAAAAGTTTTATATAAAAAAAGAATAAAAATATCACTAGGGAGTGGCAAGTTTGAATGAGAGACATAGGCCAGGAAATCAGCCATTTGGTCCTAAGTGCCATGCCAGGAAGCCTCTTGCATAAGTTCTGTGATTACAGCAGTGATATTACCCCTCAAGGTGGGTAATACTCACCCAGGGTGTGCGTTCAGACTTAGGATGTGACCTTCTAAAAGCCAGAACAAAGCCTGTGGAGTTCAACTTATTCTAAGGGATTAAAATAATGTGGGCTCATATTGTGGGTTTGCACAGTGAATTTGTTCCTTCAATTAACATGAGTATTAACACTGATGTTGTTAAATAATTTCACATATAAAAATGCAAACTTTCAGAAATTAAATTTCCCTGTTTTTCCCAAACTTAAGTCACTGGAAATAAGAATTCTGAAGATGGTACCAAAAAGGGCAGTTCCAAACCATATATTCTCAATACATCTAGATATGTAAGGAAGATAACAGAATGCATGTACACTTGGTATGATTAGTGTGTTTCACTGTCAAAGAGGGTATGTCAGACCTATGTTCATACTGAGTATCCCACATTGTGGGTATACCTGTTACATCCCTCACTGGAAACAGTCACGAATGGGTTGTACCCATTTCACGAACAAAGGGCAGAGAAGCGATCATTTTAGAAGTAATACCACTTTAATATTTATGATCAGTTTCAAATCACAGAGAATATTAGTTCCTAATGAGAACATCAATAGGCCCATAGCTAGAATGAGGTAAAAGCCACTGCTAGTCTTCTAATGTATCAACATAAATGGTCCCTCTGATAGAAGCCCACACTAGATTTTCTTTGTTATGCATTACCAAGAAGAAGAAATAAATCTCAGCGTGAGGTCTACTGGAGCAAAATAATTCACCTCAATGGTATCTCTGCTATTCTAACTTTAATTTTTTCCCTGAAAGTCTGCTATATCAACCTATAGTGATTGTCTTTGACTACAAAGTCAAGAATTTAATGGATTTAATTTCCTTTCATAGAAAATTTCTTAAGTGGAAACATTTTCTGCCTAACACTTTACCCTGCATTGCAGGAGACATTGCTTTACAGTGTTATAATCATGTATGAATTCAAATTCAGTTTAAGATCGAGTATCCATGAGGTTATAGGTGTTTCAAGTACACATAGTTTACCTTTAATCAGTGAGACACCTTCTCAGAGTCATAGCCATTTTTTCTTTTCATGACTAATATTTCATTTGAAAAGGACCACACAATTGACAATCCTTAAAAATAAGATTATTATGCTTTTGTCCCGTTTCAACTGCTTTTCCAGAGCAGTGCAATTCAATATATCTACAGGGAAATAAAGGTTCTATATTTATGCCTCATGGTAGCCATATGCTATGATTGTCTACTAAGCACTTAAAATACACCTAACAGGTTTGAGGAACTGAGTTTTAATTTGTTTAATTTTGGTTAGTTAATCATTTTTGTGGTACTGAAAAGTGAACTTAGGCCCTTCACTCCAATCTATACCACCAGTCTTTTTTTTTTTTTGACACAAGATCTCAGTAAGTCTGTAAATTGCCAGGCTAGGAAAAGACTACTCTTACTGATTCAACCTCCCAGAGTGTGGGGATTTCAGGAAGGTGCCAGTGCACCCAACTTAATTTAATTTTAGATTTAAATAGTCACCATTAGCTACTTAGCAATTGAAATGTGACTCGTATGTTTGGAGAAATGAGTTACTGATTTAATTCAAATTAGTTTAAAATTAAATTGCTACAGATGATTTTTTTGTCTATCATATTGGATATAAAAAAGATAGAAGATTTTTATCATCTCAGGAAGTTCTATGGAACAGTTAAATTGAAGAGACTACAAAACTCTTCAGGAGTAGGTAGCAGCAGTATTTTCTGTAACACTTGGCTCCAAAGTACTGCATTATGGAGGATGGAATCACGAGGGATACTTATGCCTTAATCAACATTTTAATAGAAAAACTTACTTTTTTAAGGGCACTTTAAAAAAAATTGGCCTTTGAGTCATTATAAAATGTATTTCTAGCTCTCAAGTTACTTGCTGCTTTAGAATTGTTGTATTTCTCTTTCTTAATTCTTAGCTAGCACTTAGAACTATGTAAAGCCACATGCTATGATGCGTTTGTTTGTTGGCCTTGACATCTTCCTGATAAAATATGCAATTGATTAAAACCACAGCACCAACACAACCCATGCAGGTAGTGCTCCTCTGCTCTATTTATCTAAAGAGGCACAATATAAATAATCATGAGTCAGATTTGAAGAAAATCTAATATTTGGGCTGCAGGGGCTACTCAGTAAACATTGTATGTTGGATCACTTCATAATCTTATTCTAATTTTTCCAAGGTTTTGTCATTTAAATTAAATCCTCTGGAACTGGCATGGGTTGATTTAACAATGCCCATGACAGCTAGGTGTTCACTAGGCCGTATGCACAATCTGACTAGCTTGTTACTGCCAAATATATGTGGCTTTCTCTCTAAAGAAAGTTGTAATACATTTTACTCTATATGGAGAGGGGAGGTTGAATGAAATGAAAGGAAATTATGGTCATTTTCTATGTCTGTGTGAACCTATGGAATTAGAGCCAATAATTGTTTTGCACTATAACTTTTGTGTACTATAAAGCTGTATCAAAAAATTAACAGCTATGTTCCCTAAACACACATAGATTTTTAAAAAGATATAGACCTTCTGAAAAGTAGGTATATTATATTATATTATATTATATTATATTATATTATATTATTATATTGTATTATATTATATTATAGAACATGCTCAGAAACTAACAAATTTTTCAGGTGAGGATAGAACTTACTGAAAGCAGCTTTGTCTATTGAATAGTTAGGGCTCTAGAGTGAGAAATTCTAAATCCAAATCCTAGACTATTAAGTGACTAAAATTATTTATTGTGTCTGTTTTGTAGGTATGAACAAATTGAGGATTCCTGAAATATCCATTAATAAGATCAGGTGAGAATTAAAATGCTTATGGTAAGATCAAAAAATTGTATTTATTATTACTACAATGCATGGTATCATTTGGAAATATTCAGAAAAGATTTATTCATCTTTGAGCACATTAGTTAGATAGACCTAGAGAAACTACTAACTAAAAGTAGACCATCAGTCTGTTTAACAGACTAGGGAAATCACATTACTACAATAAACAAGGGAAGACATCATCAAAACCATTTTCATGGAGGGAATATTTACATGCATGCAACTCCTGTGTCCTAATGTCCTATCAGTGTAATTTTGTACTAAAAAACCTTGCCATTCCATCTGATGATGCCTTTTCCCAGCTTTATTTCCCTGCTTGAGACTGCGCTAAGTATCTGCACTGCAGAATCAGAAGTGGAAGCACAAAGTTGTCCTGTGGTGTTAAGGGAGAACAAAGACTAACACAGGGTTACAGGTAATTGCAGGTCTCCAGTCCTCCAGTTTCTCAATCTCTTTATTTCTTCTTAACTGGGCTTGCATGAACAGATCAGAATCCTTAGATTAGTTCTAGTTCCATGCAAATACTAGTACAAATGTCTCTGACTCATCCTGCAGAACTTGGAATGTGGAGCTAGTTATCTTGATAACCATAGCTCTTATGGTGTATGTCCACTTGTAAATGTAGACTGCTGCTTTGTTGCTTTTACCCTAGGTCTCCAACTCCTCCTTTTTTTTCTCTTTGCTATTGCTCAGTCAATCTCATAGACTTTTATTTATTTATTTTTACATTTAAAATTTTTGTCAGTTCATTTTTTAGCATGTAATGATTATATTCATTGTGGGGATAGGTATATGTCCATAACACATTTAATTCTTTTTTACTTCCCCATCTGTGCCTCTTGTATACCCCTCCCTGCATCTCTTGGTTTTCTGCTCATGTCGAAAAGATCTGTTTCCTATCACCTATCTTTTATTTGGCTCTTTATATTATTTATACATTGAGTTTCTCATATTTAAGCCCTTGTGTCTGAGTTATTTCACTTAACATTATGAACTCAAAGTACATTCATTTTCCTACAAATAACTCAGATATAGCCTCCTTTATTGCAGAGTACTACTGTATTGGACATTAATGTCACGTTTTCTTTAACCATTCATCTGTTGATGGATATAGAGGCTGCATCCAAGATTTAGTTATTCTGAATTATGCTGCAATAAACATGGGTATGCACATACCACTGTAATATGAAGTCCTTAACTCTTTCAGGAAAACTCCTAGAAGGAAAATATCAGGTTGAATGGAATTTCTAGTTTTAGTTGCTTAAGGAATCTCCATACTGGTTTCTATAGTGATTGTATGAGTTTACATTCTCACCAACAATGTAGAAGTGTTCTTTTTTTCCATGAAAACCATACAAGAATCTGTTACTATTTGAAATCTTGATGATAGTTATATTTTCTACATAAGATAGAATATCAGTGCTATTTTAGTTGGCATTTCTCTAATGGCCAGAGGTGTTGAACATATATTTCATGTATTTATTGGCCATTTGTACTTCTGAGAAGTCTCTATTCATTTCAGTTACCCATGTTTTGATTGGATCTTTTATTTTGCTGAGACTAATGTTTTAGGTTTGTATTTTATAGGTGGTATTCCTCTGTCCAAGGAATAACTGGCAATTTTTTTTCCATTCTGTGGGTTGTCTTTTCACTTTGCTGGTTGTTTCCTTTGCTCTGCACAAGCTTCTAAATTTGATATAATCTCATTAATTGATTTCTTATGCAACTGGGGTTTTGTTCATAAAATACTCGTCTGTTTTTATGTAATTAAGAGTTTTACATATTTTATCTTTCAGCAGAATCATTATTTCTGTTTTAACACTGAGGTCTTTGATCCATATTGATTTTATTTTGTACATGATAAAAGATATGCGTCTAGTTTTAATCTGCTGCATGTGACTAGCAGTTTTCCCAGGACCATTTCTTTTAGAGCCTATCTTTCTCATAGAATGGGAAAAAGTTTGCCAGTTTCTCCTTGGACAGAGGAATAACATCTAGAAAATATAAAACTCTCAAAAACATTAGGCCCCCCCCAAATAAATGATACAATGAAAACACGTTTTTGTCCATTTTGTCAAAGGTCAGGTGACCGAATGTGTCTGAGGCTTTTCCTGTATTCTCTGTTTTGTTGTAGTGATCCACATGTCTGTTTTTGTGCTGTGCTGTCTTCATGGCTGGACCTTTCTAATATAACTTGAAGTCCTGGATTTTGATGCAACTTGCTTTGCTTTTGTTGCCCATGATTGCTTTTCCTATTCTGATCTCTTCAGATTTTGTATGAATTTTGTGATTGTTCTCTAGTACTTTGAGGAACACTGTTAGTATTTTGATTTGGGTTGTGTTAATCTCAGATGTATGATCATTTAGATAATATTGGTTCTGCCTATCCAGGAACAGGATATTATCATTTCATATTCTGGTGGCCTTTTCGATCTTTTTCAGCTTACTGTAGTTTTTATTATAGAAGTATTTTATTTCCTTGGTTGGGTTAGTTCCTAAGCATTTATTTTTATTGATGCTATGGTAAATGGTATTGTTTTCCTAATTTCTTTCTTGATGAGTTCATTATTATTGTACAGGAATGCTATTGACTTTTTTGTGTATTGATTTGTATTCTTCTACCTTGCTGAATTTATTAGTTCTAGGAGTCTTTTGTTGGAATATTTTAGGTTTGTTGTATAAAGGATTATGTTATCTGAATGAATAAGTTCATTTGATTTTTCCCTTTCTTATACACATCCATTTTATTTCTTTATCTTTCTGATAATCTGGCTAAAGTTTTTTTTTTATTTAGAGAAAAAATCAAAACAGAATAAAGGGTAGAAATAATACAGAATTTAAAAAAAACAGTAAGAAATAGCTAGTTTGTAAATTACATATTGTTATCTTAGAAGTAGTTGTTTAAGTTACAAAATTTAAGCATAAAAAGTAGACAATCAAACAATGACAATACAAACTATTCTGTCTGATAAACTAACAAAAACTTAGTAGTATGGTTATCTATCTTGCATACTTAAACATACATACAGTTATATCCTTCAGAGCACTTTCTTTCCCTTTCATTATTATAATATCTCTTATACATTTTGGATTTTATTACTCTTCCAGTTTTTTATCATTATTTGTTATTCTAGAGAGACAATATGATAATTACAAACATGAGTCTGATTTATTTCACTTATGAGAACAGTCTCAAGTTACTTCCATTGACCCATAAAAGCCTGAAGACCATCCTTTTTATAGCTGAGTAGTAGTCCATTATGTAAAAATACTGCATCTTTTTCATCCACTCTGGAGTTGATGAGCATTTTGGTTATTTCCAAGAATTAGCTGTTGAAAATTGTGCTGCTATAAACACGGGTGCACATATAACACTGTGACATGATATTTTCAATTTTTCTGGGAAAATTTATTTATTGAATGGAATCCAGGTTTTTGAGGAATCTCCACACTGATTTCTACAGTGGCTGTGCCAGTCTACATTCCCATCCACAGTGGAGAAATGCTCCTTTTCCCCACAGCCCCACTGACATTTGTTATCAGTTGATTTCTTGATGGCAGCTATTCTTTCAGGAGTGAGATGAAATCTCAATGTTGTTTTAATTTGCATTTTTTGAATGACTAGTGATGGTGAACACTTCTTTATGTATTTATTTGCCATTTGTATATCTTCATCTGAGAAATGTGTGTTCGTCTCAGATACCCATTTTTGGAGAGGGTCTTTGAATTTGGGGCCTTGATGTGTTTCAATTCTTTGTATGTTCTGGATATAAGTCCTTTGTCTGAGGGACTGCTGGCTAAAATTCTTTCCCATTCTGTGGATTTTCTTTTACTTTGTTGGTGATTTCTTTTGAAGTGAAAAAAGTTTTTAATATATACGATCGCAGTTGTTGATTCCTTGAAGTACTTACCATGTGGTTTGTGTTTTGTTCATGAATTCTTTGATACCTGTAAGTCTTCAAGATTTCTGCTTAATTTGTCTTCAGGTAGATATATTGTTTCTGTTTTAATATTTAGATCCTTGATCCATTTTGACTTTAGTTTAGTGCATGGTGATAGGTGTGGGTATAGTTTCAGTCTTTGGCATGTGGGAAGCCAACTTTTCCAATACCATTTCTTAAAGATGCTATCTTTCTTCCAGTGAACATGTTTAGCCCCTTTGTTAAGTGTCTTTGTAGTTGTGTTTGCATCTTCTAATCTGTTCCATTGATCCTCAGGTCTATTTCTTTGCCAGTACCATGCTGATTTTATTACAGTAGCTTTGTACTATATTTTCAAGTCAGGAATTGAGATGGTTCCTGCCTTTGCCTTTGTTGTTCAGAATTGCCTTTGCTATTCTAAATTTCTTTTGTTTCCAAATGAGTTTTAGGAATATTTTCTCTGGATCTGTAAGATATACTAATGGTATTTTAATTGGAATTGCATTAAATCTGTATAACAATTTTGAGAGTATGGCCATTTTTACAATGTTGGTTCTTCCTAACCAAGAGCAAGGAATATCCTTCAATTTTCTAATATCTTCTTCAGTATTTTTTTAAAGTACTGTAATGTAAAGTAGTGTAATTTTCAGCATATAAGTCTTTTGTATTATTGGTTATGTCGATTCCTAAGTATTTCATTGTTTTGGATGCTATTGTGAAAGGCATTATTTCCATAATTTTACTCTTGGTGAGTTTGTTGTTTATGTACAAGAATTCTATTGATTTTTGAGTGTTGGCTTTGTATTCAGCTATACTGCTGAATTTGTATATTAACTCTAGTAGTCTTTTGATAGAGTTCTTGGGGTCTTCTATGTCGAGTACCATGTCATCTGAAAATAGTGTTAATTTAAATTCTTCCCTTCCTATCTTTATTCCTTTTATTTCATTCTCTTGTTTTATTTCTCTGGATAATATTTCCACAACTGTATTAAATAGGAGTGGTGATAGTGGATATCCTTGTCGTGTTCCTGATTTTAGAGTCAAAGCTTTCATTTTTTGTTCATTTAGTATAATATTGGCTGTTGGTTTGTCATAGATTGCCTTTATCAGGTTGAGATAAATATCATCTATTTTGAGTTTCTATAGGGTTTTTTTATTTATCATGAACAAGTTTTGGACTTGATCAAAAAGTTTTTCTGCATCTATTGAGATGATCATGTGATTTTTGCCTTTGGCTCTATCGATGTGGTCTATTACATTTATTGTTTTGTGTAATGTGAAACCATCCCTGCATTCGTGATATAAATCATACTTGATCATGGTGTATAATCTTCTTGATGATTTGCTGCATTCTCTTTGACAGTATTTTACTGAGAATCTTTGCATCAATGTTCATTAGTGGGGTTGGCCTATAGTTCTCCTTTTTGGTTGACTCTTTCTTTGGATTTGGTATCAGAGTAGTACTTGCCTCCAGGAATGAGTTCAGGAAAATTGCTTCCTTTTCAATTTCATTGAAGAGTTTGAGGAGTATTGGCATTAAATCTCTAAATTTCTTGTACAATTCAGCCATGAGTCCATCAGGACTGGGAGTTTTCTTTGTTGGTAGCTGTTTAATCATGTTTTCAATTTCAGTAACTGATACTGGGTTATTCAAAGTTGTTACATGTTTTTGATTGAGCTTTGATAATTCGTATGTTTCTAGAAATCTGTCCATCTCCTCTGTGTTTTCCACCCTATGTGAGTAAAGATTTTCAAAGTAGGTATTTATGGTCTTTTGAATTTCCATGGGATCTTAGTAATTTCTCTCTTTTCAGTCCTTATTGCATGAATTTGAGTTTTTAAAAATTTCTTTTTCTTGATAAGGTTGGCTAGAGGTTTATTAATTTTATTCATTCTCTCATAAAACCAGATCTTTGATTCTTTAATCTTTGTTTTTTTTTAAATTCTCAATTGAATCAATTTCTGCTCTGATTTTTATAATTTCCTCTTTTATGAGCATTGAGTTTTAGTTGCTTTTCTTTTTCTATAAGCTTGAGATGTAGCATTAGATTATGTTTGCTTGTGCTGTTTTCTTGATATGATAATTTATTTCTATATATTCGCCTCTTAGGACCACTTCCATTGCATCCCACAGGTTTTGGTATGTTGTATGTGCATTTTCACTGAATTGTAGATGTTGCTTAATTTCTTCTGTATTTTCACCTATAACCCATTGATTGTTCAAGAGGTTGTTATTTAATTTCCATGTATTTATGTAGGTTTTGCAATATCTTTTTTCATTGATTTCCAATTTTATTGCACCATAGTCAGATAATGTGCATGGGATAATTTCAAAGATTCTCAATTGAATTTACATTTAATTAAGAGTGTTTTATGGGGTAATATATGGTCTACTTTGGAGAATGTCCTATGTGCAGGTGGGAAGAACATGTATTCTGTTGTGATGTGGTGGAATAATTTGTGAACATCTACTAAGTCCATTTGCTCACAGATTTGATTCAATTCTGTAGTTTTTTCTGTCTTTTTGTCTAGTTTGTCTATCTCTTATTTTTAGTTTTTATTTGAAATCTTTTTGGCAGAAGTCTGAAACATATGATGCTTAGGTTAGTTTTTTGTGCAGGCTGGTACATATATGTAACACAATTTAATCATTTTTCCCCTTTCTCCAATCCTTACCCATCCCTACCCCTGGTTTCCTTCCCTTACTCTAAAAAGTCTGTCTTTATTTTACTCTTTATTCATAATTGGACTTCTCATATAAGAGGAATTACATGCTGTTTAATTTTCTGTGTCTAACTTATTTCATTTAACATGGTCTCAAAATCCATTCATTTTCCTAAAGAAATAACTCAAATTTATCTTTCTTTATCAGAGGATAATATTCTATTGTTTTCTCTTTCCATTGATCTGTTTCCATTTCACATGTTCCCAAATTTAGTTATTATGAATTGGACTGCTGCAAACATAGGTATACATGTATTAATATAGAATGCCACTTTGACTCTTTGGGGAATAGCATATGAGAAGTATAGCTGGGTTAAATGGAATTTCAATTTTTAAGGGTGTTTTTGGAAGTATTTTCATATTGATTTCCATAGCAGTTGCCTTAGTTCACATTCTCATCAAAACTGTAGGATGGTTTTTATCACCAAGATTTATTTTTGTGTTCTTGATGGTAGTCATTCTGATTGGAGTAGACAAGGAGTCTCAGAGCTATTTTAATTTTCATTTGCCTTATGAATAAAGATGCTAAATATTTGTTCATGTACTTATTGGACATTTGTATTTCTTTTTTTCTATTAATTTACCCATTTTTGAGTGTCTTGTTGACTTTAGAACAATTTATTGAGTTTGTTATATGTTCTAGTATTAATTCTTTATCAGAAGAGTAGCTAGCATTTTGTCCCTATTCTGTAGGTTGTGTTTTAACTTTGTTGACTGTTTCCTTTGATATGTGTTTTAATTTGATGCCATCTCACTTGTTGATTTTGTGCTATTTCAGCTCTGTTGAGGCAGTCTCTGCTTGTGTCTTTGGTTTCAAGTGTTTCCTCTATAATCCTGCACCAGCTTCAGAGCTTCTGTTTATATAGGCCTTTGATCCATTTAGATTTGATTTCTGTACATGGTAAGAGTTATGAGTCTAATTTCATATATTTGTATGTGGATATCCAGTTTTCCCAGGAACATTTGTTTAAAAGGTGATTCTTTTTCTAGCATATGCTTTGGGCCCCTTTGTCAGAAGTTAGGTGTCTGCAGGTGTATGGGGTTGTTTCTGTGTTCTCAGCTGTATCCCGTTGGTCTACATGTCTATTTTATGGCAGCACCGTGCTATTTTTGTTAGTATGGCTTTGTAATGTACTTTGAAGTCAGGAATCATGATGTTTCCTTCTTTATTGTTTTGCTCAACATTGCTTTCACTATTCTAGGTCTCCTTTGGTTCCATATAAATTTTAAGATTGTGTTTTCCTAGGTTTTTGAAGAATGTTGCTGGTATTTTAATAGAGATTGCATTAACTATTCATTTCTTTTTAAACATGGTCATTTTGATTATATTGTATCCACATAGCCAGGAAAAGGAGATATTTTTCCATATGTTAATATTCTTTTCAATATCTTTCTTCAGAGTTTTAAAGTTTCCATTTTGAAGTTCTTTCACTTCCATGATTAGATTACTTCCACGGTTTTTAAGCTTTTGAAAACTATAATAAATGGTACTGCTTTCTTGATTTCTCAATATACTTATTATTGGTGTACAGGAATTCTACTGATTTTTAAAATATTTTTTCTTTTTTAAAAAATTTTCTGAGGCAAGTTTTCACTAAGCTGCTAAATTGCCCAGACTGGGCTTGAACTGGTAATCTTCCTGTCTCCCAGCCCTGGGTGCTGGGATCACAAACATTCACCAACATGGGTGCTAATTTTTAATTTTAATTCATTTGTAAGGTGTTTTTCTCTTATATAATGCCCCACTGCCTTGATATACTGATGACTTAAGCGTATTTACCCAAAGTTCATGTTATGAAGACTTGGTCCCAGGCAGAAATTTAAGAGATAAGACCTAGAAGGGAGTCTTTAGGTCAATTAAAATGACCCATCAGAATTTTCCTTGGGCTCCCAGGTTCTCCAACTTCCTATGTTGAAATGTGATTCCTTCCTCACACCTGTGCTACTGCCACTGGTAAAACACAGCACTGAATGTCCATAGCAGAGTAACCCAAAGCTCAGATTAACTATATGGTCGTCCTGTCTCAATCTCCCAGAGTTCTTGGATTACAGCCATGTACCAATACACCCATCTTAGGCCTCTGTTAAATACTAAAGAAAACAGCAAAAGAGAAAGACATGTGCCATATGCAAAATACCATCTAGATCTCACATTATCCTCTTCCAAAGCAGAAACTAAGAAGTCTCTTGCCTAAGAACTTGTAGGGATGTATCCCCCAATGATATCAGCTCAAACTTCCTGACATGTTCCCAGGTCATCAGTCAATTCCTACTAAATGGTCTTCACCCAAACATCAGAACTTTCTACTGATTTTTATGTGTTGATTTTGTATCTTGCTAAGTTGCAGAGTTTAATTATTTTATGTTGTTAGATTTTTGTCTGAGTCTTTTTTACAGCTCTTGAGATGATTGTGTGGTTTTTATTCTTGATCTTGTTTATTTGGTGAATGCATTTATTGATTTACATGGCTTTTTTGTATCCATGGAATAAAAGTAACTTGGCATAGTGAATAATTTTTAAAAAATATTTTGTTGAATTCTAGATGCAAGTGTCTTTTTGAAGATATTTGCATCTGTGTTCATCAAAATTATCGATGTGTAGTTTTCTTTTGTGGATTTTATCTGGTTTGTCTTTAGGGTAATTCTGGATTCCAGGAAAGAATTGGGGAGTGTTTATCTCCTCTCAAATCCATAGAAAAGTTTGAGTACTGTTAGGATTAGTTCTCTGAAGTCCTGGTAAAATTCAATGTGAATCAGTCAGGTCATGGAATTTTGTTAGTTGGCCAAAGGTTTTGTTTACTTGCCTGATTGCAGGGTCTTTTACTTTTATTAATCTTCCTGGATCAATTTTGTTAAGTCATGTTTCTGTATCTAGGAAGTTTAAAAATATTGAAGGGCACCCTACACAAAAACATGAAGGTCGATGTCACCAAAGTACACAAAGAAAAAATATATCTACATGAGAAATTAGTTAAAAGCAAAATAAAGAAAGAATAAAGCATGGAAAAATAATATAATGAAAAGAAATAGTAAATACTTTTTATTAGTTACACTCAATGTAAATAGTTTTAATTTTCTAGTTGAGAGACATAGAGTAAAAGACTGTATTGAAAAAGAAAACCCAACTTTATGTTATTTGCAAAAGATTCCTCTCATCTACAATGAAACAACACCAAAAGTAAAAGGATAGAAAATAATGCTTGAGCAGCTGGAGTCTGAACAAAAGCAGGAATAACTACTTTAATATCTTATGGATTTGACTTCAAAGCAAAACTTGTCTTATGAGAAAAAGAAACTTACTCTGTATTGGTAAAGGAAGCAATACACCAAGAAGAAATAATTGTTGTAACTGTTTATGCACCAAATGTTGATACATCCAATTTCATAAAACAAATGCTTTTCCATGTGGAAGAGAGGTATACATCAATCAATACAATCATAGTGATGTATTTTAATACTCTGTTATCACCAATAAACACATAAGTCCATTAAAAAATCAATAAATAAACCACACCATGAAACAAATGTGTTCAGCCGATATCTATAGAGTAGTTCATCCAACAATAACAGAATATACATTCTTTTCAGTGGGTTACAAAACCTTTTCCAAAACAGATTATATTTTGGGCTATAAATGTTGTCTCAATAAATACAACAGGATTGAAACTATGTCTTGTATTCCTTCAGATTACAAGAGAATGAAGCTTTGAAGGAACAGCTAAAGTAACTTCAGAAAATAAAAAATGCTTGGAGATTGAATAATATGCATGTGAATGAATGGTCATAGAACAACTCAGGGAAAAATTTTAAAAACTTCTTACAATCATGACAATGAAAATAAAAGAAATCAGAATGTATAGAACTCAAAAAAATCACTAAGAAGGAAGCAGTGGAAGCCTATATTAGAGAAATAAAGGGATTTCAAATAAATAACATAATGATGCATCTCAAGTTCTTAGAAAATCAAGAAAAATTCAAATCCAAATAATGTGGAAGGAAAGAAGTTATAAAGATCAAAGTGGAAATCAATGAAATTGAGATCAAACAAAATGAAAGATCAAAGAGATTCCCAGTGGACTTCCGAAAAGATAAGATTAAAAACAAAAACAAAACAAACAAAACAGTGTTGGTCAAATTCACCAATAGAATGAGAAAATCCAAATCAATATAAGTAGAAATGAAACAGGAGAAAGATTGACACACATCATTGACATCTAGGGGAGTATAAGAAGCTATTTTTGAAAATTTATACTTCAATGAATTTGAGAATTTGAAAGAAATTTCCCACTCTTTTAATTAATTAAGGCTTTGGCCTTGATTTCTGGAATTCCTTCCTGGCATGGAATTTCCTTCCAGGAATGTAGTGGCCACTTGTCTATCTGAACTTCTAAATATAACCCATCTAAATTTCTTGTCACTTCCTTCTGATTCCATACTATACTCCATTGTGCCTTTTGTATGGAACCCATTCATTTCCTCACTTCTGATAGAAAATTCTCATGGTACCCAAACATTATGTTTATTAAAGTTATATCTGTTAAAGGTATATGTGCTCTACCCAGTGAGGAGGAAATCATGCATGGTTTCCTTGCATTTGTTCATCTGATTCCTTTGCAAGGCTCTGTCTGCATCTACTCAGGGAGAACTCAGGGTACCACTCAGAGAAAATTATGAACAGTTTTTTAAAAAATCCAGCTGATATTTGTCATATACTCCCTTCATGTTACACTGAACACAGGAGATACTACAGAGATATAAAGTTTTTAACCACATGTAATTCAGGCTAAACCAGGTAATAACAGTCTCAGTGTACTTGTGTTACATGATTTTAAGTGTTCTGTCATCACTGTATATTTTCCAGCTTTTGAAGATTGTTGTAATGGGTATAATCTACCTAAAATATAATAGCTATGATAATTCCCTATTCACAGAAGATATGTTCCAAAATACCTGAAATTGTGTACTGCACTAATTTCTATAAATACTATGTCTTTTTCTGTACATACATGTGATACAAATTAATCATTACAAATTTATAAATTTTGCACAGTAAGAGAGTAACAAGAGCTAATAATAAAATGGAACAATAAATAGCAATACACTATAATAAAACATGAATGTGGTCTTTCAAAATACTTTGTTATGCTCACTATTTTTGTGTTGATGTGAGATGATTCAATACCTATGTGAAAAGATTAAGTGAAGTGAATAACATAGGCATGATGGTCTATATTAGACCCCTTCATTCGGCTTACTGGAGCATCAGCACTGTGGTACCACAACATTCGGATCTCAGAAGCAAACAAGTATGTACTGTATATAGCATCAATATACTGGGCAAAGTCATGGTTCACATCCTGGGAGGATTAGAATAAGACAGCATAATATTTTATCATGTGATGTATATAGCACATAATTTAAAACTTATGAATCATTTCTGAAATTTTCCATTTAATATTTCTAGTTGGGGAATTACTTGAGGTAAAAGCACTTACAGTGTAACAACTGTGAATAAAGGAGACTACTGTGGAGCAGCTCACTTTTACAACTGTCTTACATTGTTAGTGGTGAAACACTTGATTACTAGCTAGCTAGTTATCACTTTATTACTAGCTAGTTATCAACTTTAAACTAGCTAGTGTATGTGGCAGCAGTGAGGAGTTCTAGCTGACCTTATTTATTTCAAGTCAAATTGATTTTAGTATCACTTGACTATGTATATTCAAGAAATAGAAATTTGTTCTTTTGTGGTGAAGTAAGTCTTTTTAAAAATAAAATATTGCATGATAATTGCTATGTAATGAATAGCTAATATTATCAGATTCAAAAATTCTATTTCTCAAATGTACTAAATGAATGTCTTACTCATTCTCCAGATGTTTCCATTTATATTGTATTGTATAAGCAAACCATTCATACATTAGCTTAGTTACAGCAGATCATAGACAGCTCTGAAAGAAACATTTGTTTTATTGAAATTGAAGGGAGATATATTGTCTAGTGGTTTTATTTGGGCAATAAATAAAATAATTGTTTTGAAACTTAGCAAGTTAACTTGCTTTTCTTAACATTAATCAACTACTTAATTTTAGCTGGTTCATCTTCATCTGAATGGAAGTAGTTGTGTTAAATCACTTGGCACATGCAAGGTGTGATAAAAGTATGGTGCAGTGAATATTTAAATTAAGTGATTATTATGGTAGAAGACACACTGTTACTAATCTGTCTCTGAGCACTCCACTCGTTCTTACTTCAAGTACACTTATCCTGTCATTCTTGCACTTTCTGAATCAGTTCCAGAAGTCATCTTTCATGTCTTTAGTTGTACATAACAGCTGCCTTTCATCATGAATGGACTGAAGGTATTTGCCTTTCACTGTCATCTTGACTCTAGGGAAGAGTCAGATGTCCAATAGCGCCTGATTCAGTGAATGAGGTCAATGATACAAACCTTAATATTTTTATTTGACAGAAGTTTCCATTCATGTTTGATGAACAAGGGGTAAACAAAACATAAAGAAAAAATTTAAATTTAAATAACTATTACAGTAAAAGATGTATTGTCATTAATTCACCTCAAATACTGAAATTGACCTCCCTTGTTTTAAACACACTTATCCCATTGTTCTTGGCGATGCGTCTTTTACTATAATAGGATTTTAAAATATGTGAACATTCACTGTATTTTTGATCACTGTTATAGTTATTTATATGTTCACTATTGAATGATGGAGGATAAATTGGATAGAATAAGAACATAATATTATTTTATGGGTGTGATAAAATACACTTCATGTAAAATTAACCATTTTAACCATTTTCAGGTATATAGCTCAGTGGCACTTATATACACTCACATTGCTGTGGTACCAACACCACTAGCCATGCACAGAAGTCATTCATTCTGCAGAACTGAGGTTCTGAGCCCACTAAACAAGAAAACCCCATCATTCCCTGCCCTTAGAACCTGGAAATGACCATTCTACTTTCTGTCTCTGTGAATTTAGATAGATACCTCATATAAATGAAACATGTAATATTTATTATTTTGAAATTAGCTTATTTCATTTTTCATAATGTTCTCAAGATTTAGTAATGTTGTATCATGTATCAAAATTTGCTTCTTTTAAAAAATTTTTGTTGTATGTGCATACCACATTTTGTTTGTTCATTTGTCTGTCAACAGACTCTTGAGTTTCTTTGTTCTTTGGCTGCCAATAATGATGCTGCTGTAAGGATTGGCACACAAATATCTCAAGTTCTTGCTTTCAGTATTTTAAAGTAGATAACCCAAAGTGGAAATTCTGAATAGTAATTATGTTTCATTTTTAAAGCAATTGCCACACTGTTTTCTATAGTAGTGCACTATCTTACACTTCCACCAGTAGTATGTAAAGCTTTGAATTTTTTTCTAGCCCTTCTCAGCACTGTTTTTCTTCTTTTAAATGATATGCTTGTGACTTTGATATGCATTTTTCTAGTAGTGATGATGAACATTTTAATGTGTTTATTGGACATTTGTACATTTTCCTTAAATAAATATCTCCTCATATCCTTTGTTCACTTCAAAAACTTTTAGTTTAGTTGCATCCTGGGTATTAATCCTTTATCAGACCATGATTTGATAGTATTTTCTCTATTCTGTAGGTTGTCCTTTCACCCTGTTGGATATGCTTTTTGACACAGAAAAGTTTTAAACTTTATATCTAAACTCTACCTTATGTGGTTTTACTTTTGTTTCTCTTGCTTTTTATATTATACTTAAGAAATCACAGTTAAGTCCAATGTCATGAAACTCCCTCTTACATTTTCATCTTACAGTTTTATAGTTTTAGGTCTTATATTTATAACTTTGATTAATTTAAATTTTTTGTTTATAGTATAAAATAAGGACTCAATTTTCTTTTTACATATGAATGTATGGCTTTGTCAACACTTTTTGTTGAAAAGTTGTCATTTTCCATTTATTGGTCTTCATAGTCTTGTAAAAATTATTTGATCATATATGTGAGAGACTATTTTCTGGACCTTTTCTATTCTAATTGATTCATATGTCTGTCTTTTCATTAGTAGTGCAGTATTTTGATTAATGTACCTTTGTAGAATTTTAAAATTGGGGATATTTGAAACATCCAAATTTGTTTTTCAATTTGAACATTAGTTTGGATACTTGATGGTCCATTTAAATTTCTCTTGAGTTTTAGGACACACCTGTCTGTTTCTGAAAAAATAATTGTTCAGAATTTGATAGTGATTTGCACTGAAACTCTACAACCCTTTACTTAGTACAGATAGTAATATTAAGTCTTTCATGAAATGTTTGTCCAATTAATTTTTTGAATATCTTGCATTTTATGTGTACAAGTCTTTTGTCTCCATGGTTAAATTGACTCCTGAGTATTTCGTGATCTTTGATGCTATTTTAAATGGCTTTTTTTCAATTTCTTTTATGGATTTTCCATGTTAGTATATTATAATTACAACTTGGCACCTCCTATCACCCTCCCTGTGATCGAGGTGAACAACATGGAAAGGCCCAGAGAATAGCTTTAAAATTCATAAGCCTTTAGTCTACCTTATCAAAAAAAAAAAAGAAAGAAAAGAAAATAAAAGAGTCAAATTCATGCATTGAGGAACAAGAAGGGTGAAATTGCTACAGATCCTGTGAAAATTCAGATCATCAATACCTACTTCAAAAATCTTTATTCTCATGAGAATCTTTAATCTCAGAATAAATGGACAGAATCTTAGATATATATGATTACCATAACTGAATCAAGAAAATATAAAATTTCTGAATAAACCAATGTCAGTTAATGAAATTGAAAATGAGATAGAAAGTATTGCTGGAGGCAAGTATTATCCTGATGCCAAAAGCAGAGAAAGACCCAACAAAAAGAGAACTACAGGCAAATCTCTATAATGAACATAAATGCAAAAATCCTCAATAAGATACTAGCAAACAGAATGAAGCAAATCATCAAGAAAATTATACATAACAACCAAGTGGAATTCATTGCAGAAATGCAGAGATGTTTCAGCATATGCAGATCAATAAATACACCATAGCAACAGAGCCAAAAGCAAAAATCACATGATCATCTCAATAGACACAGAAAAACTTTTGACAAAGTCCAGCACTCATTCATGATAAAAATCCTACCGAAACAGACAACATGATACTCTATACAGAGGATCACCAAAACTCCACCCGAATTTCTAGATTTAATAACCAAATTCAGTAGTGTAGTTGGATACAATGTCAATACTCAAAAATCAGTAGCATTCCTGTATAGAAACAACTAACTCATTGAGAGAGAAATTAGGGAAATCACACTCTGCACAATAGCATCCAAAAAATGGAAATATTTAGGAATCAGTCTAACAAAGGAAGTAAAAGATCTAGTCATTGAAAATTACCATACTTTAAAAAAGGGGCTCCAGAAGGATATTAGAAAGTGGAAAGACATCCCTTGCTCATGATTAGAAAGAACCAACATAGTGAAAATGATTATACTCCCCAAATCATTGTACAGATACAATGCAATCTCAATCAAAATACCATTAGCATACCTCACATAACTAGAGAAAGCATTCCTAAAATTCACTTGGAACCAGAAGAGATGTTGAATAGCAAAAGCAATTTTGGACAACAAAGGCAAGGCAGGAGGCATCATAATACCTGATTTGAAATTATGCTACAATGCTACTATGGTAAAAATCAAGTGGTACTGGAAAAAAATAGACCTGAGGGTGAGTGGAACTGATTAGAAGATACAGACACAACTACAAACACACTTATCTTTGACAAAGGGGCTATACATGTTTTCTGGAAGAAAGACAGCCTCTTTAATAAATGGTGCTGAAAAATTGGCTCTGTACATGCTGAAGACTAAAATTAAACCTATGTCTATCACCACTCACTAAATTAAAGTCAAATGGATCAAAGATCTAAATGTTAAAATCAAAATACTAATGCTATTGGTGGAAAAAGTAGGTAGAAATGTTGAAGACATAGGTGGTCAGAGACTACTTGAACAAAACCCAAACTGCATGGGAAATGCTTTAATGAATCAACAATTGAGATCTCATCCTATTAAAAAACGTTTTCTTTTTGGTGGAAACAGGAGTTCAACTCTGGACCTCATGTTTCCCAGGGAGTCACTGTGTCACATTTCAGTATTTCTGGCTCTATGAAAAAAGTTTTGCTTGTCAAAAGAAATCACCAACAGAATGAAAAGACAACCCACGGAGTAGGCAAAAATTTTAGCCAAGTCTCCCTCATACATAGGACTTTCACCTAGAACATATAAAGAATTGAAAAAAATAAGATCCTCTAAATTAAAGAACCGCTAAAAATGGGCATCTGAGATGTATATGCACTTGTCATGTGAAGAAATACAAATGGCAAATAAATATATAAAAAATGTTCAACATCATTGGTCATTCTAGAGTTGCAAGTGGAAACATCACAGAGATTCCATTTTTCCAGAAAGAATGGCTTTCAAGAAATCAACCAATAACAAATGCTGGAAGGGCTGTAGGGAAAAAGGAAAACCTCATCACTGTTGGTGGGAGTGTAGATTGGTGCAACTATTGTAGAAATTAGTATGGAGATTGTTCAAAATGCTAGGATTAGTGGTCCTATTTGAATAAAATATTGCACCACAATGATATATGTGCACTCACATTTATAGCAGCACGATTTTTAATACCTAAATCCTGGAAATAACTCAAATGTCCATCCACTTACGAATAGATAAGAAAGTTGTGGTATTTTTACATAATGGAGTACTACTTAAACATAAAGAAGGATAAACCGGATACTTCTTAAGGTATGCAACTTGGGAACATACTCATAAGTGAAATAAATTAACATCACTTGTATAAAACATCATATTGTACTCCTGGTTTGAGAAATTTAAAGAGTAAATAAGATCTAAAATGAATAAGAGAAATGGGAAAAAAATTTTAAAAGGAAAAACAAGTTAGGATGTAGTAAAGGAAAAAGAAGGAAGGGAAAAGGGAGAAAAAAATGCAAGTTAGCTATACTATTAGTGTCTTTTAGTTCATAGAAAACGAAGGTTTGTGTCTATATCAATTGGAGAATTTTTATGACCATATCTTGTACTCTGAGTAACTAGTTTAAAGATAATAATATGCAATGTATTAACTATTGTTATTTTCTACCATCTTGTTATTAAGTTTTGTTTTACCTATTTTCCATAAAATAAAAATACAAAAGAGAATGGTACATTAGTGCAAAAAACTAAGCAATGATCTCCTTTAATTTGAAAAGAATGTGTTTTGGAGGGAACTGTGTTGTAAATCTTTCTCAGTGTAGATGAAAAAACTGAATTTAAAGCCCAGTGAACTCAATAGAGTTTTGGTAAGCTAATTTCAGTGTAGAAATGATCTCTAAATCCTTTGTATTGCTCTATCAGTACTTTCCATTCAAACAAAATGGAGACTCCTGATGTCAAATAGCTTCATGACAAGATCTTATTTGAAAGTACAAACCTTTAAATTTGTGTGGCTATCATTATTTAGAAAAACAGTTTTATAATCACAAAGAATGAAAATCATTGCAGCTAGAGATAGTTCATTGATTGTTTTTATTGTTAATTGCTCCAAAACTAATTCAAAATAAACTTACTATGCTTAAAAAACAACAACTGATTTTTTACCTATTGATTTTGTATTTTGCAGTTTTTCTGAGTTTGTTTATTGGGTGTAACAGGTTTTGTGGAATGTTTAGGGTTTTATGTAAAGAAGATCACGTTGTCTGTAAATTATGATAATTTCACTTCTTTTGTTTTCCAATTTGAATATCTTTTATTTCTTTTTCTTGTCAAATTGCTCTGGCTAGGACTTCTGGTATTATGTTGAAAGTGGTGAAAGTTACATCTTTGTATTATTTGTGATGTTAGAGGGAAAGCTTTCAATCTTTTACCACTATCATGCTTGCTTTGGATATTTAATGCATGGTCTCTAATAAGTTGAGTTAATTTCATTCTGTTCCCAACTTGGTGAGTATTCTTTATATCATGAAAAGATGCTAAACTTCATGAAATGCTTGTTTTATACCAACTGAAATGTTTGTGTGCTTTTCTTCATTCTGCTTTTGACATTTTTCATATTGTACACCTCTATGATTTATGTGATTTATCACAATGATTTTCATTTGTTGAACCATAATTTCCTTGCAGAAGTAAATCCCTCTTGGTTATGGTGTATTGCTTTTGCTGTGCTGCTGAATTGCATTTGCTAGTATTTTACTGAAAAAAATTGTACAATTTTTGACATCTTTGAGACTGTTCTCATATAATACCTGAGGACTCTCAGACTTGAGAGAGACCGTGATTCCCCAAAGTCAGGCATCTTGTCATTATTGTCAAAGTAAAATATAGAATCCAATAGTCTTCAATACCCTCAGGATCTCATAATTGGTTTGAATTTTGAATGAATCAAATAGATGTTTTAAGTTTGCAGAGACCGGTAGTTACCGCCTTGCTAGCAATATCCAAAATACCTGGGGAGCTTTAAAAAATGTTAAGCCTGCATCTTACACCCAGAGATTCTGATTATCTGATTTAATTAACTTTTTGGGGTGGAGGAGCACCTAGCCATCAGGTCTTTTTTGTGTTGCCAGAGTTAAGTACTTCTGATAGAGACATGGTGACTGTGGAAAAGACTGTGCCTGTGGTCAGAGGTAGTTTCGTGGCAAGCAGACACATCAGCTTTAACTGTGAAGTGCATCCCTGGGATTCAGCAAAGTGGAAGGATAGCTATGGGCATCAGAGACTTTCAGGCCATCAAATTGGAAGGACTCTGGGTCAAGATTTTATCAGATAAAAAATAAGACACCATCATATGAGGATAAATAGATGGATCCATTTTACCACAGAGCAATTTTCATGGCCAATATCAAGTAACAAGAAAATTGCTAATGCTATTGAGAAGGCCATTCAAAAATCCTTGTACTTTCTTCTTTCATATGGAGATAAATCTAAATTTTCTGGCTAAGCTCTATGCTAGCTCTATGGAAATTGTTAGGGAGAAATAAAGGCATACAAACCCACTTGCTTATATTATTTTCTTCAAAAGTCACTGCTGTTTTTAACCACCTGCAAAGTTTGCCTCAGATACTTCACAAAATTTCCTCAAAGAAATCATTTTGAAGCCATGTCACCATCAAAGGGATATCTTTACCTGCTGATTTATTTTAGATGGGATTTTAAAGAAGATGAAATCTTCATATGATAGCCCTTTATGATGGTCTACACTAAATGAAATTTTATTTTATAGGCTGCTGTGTTGTCTTGTTTAATTGATTTACATACACTGTAGAAAATTTTATGTAATATAGTGTGCAGTTCTAACATTTATAAGTGATTAAATACAGTGTTTGAGACCATTCATAAAAAGAAGTTGGGCACAAGGCCTTGGTGAGGAACAAAAACCTATTTTGTAAGATTGCTTTCATGGGAAAATAAGATTTAACTTATTTCTGCTAGATTTACAGGATCTGATTCCGAAAACTACCTGATAATCAACATAGTAAAAATGTTGTAAAATGCCTTTCCTACTTTATAAAAGACACAAGGGAACATACATTTTTTCTGTTCCTTATTTAAAATATTTCCTGATTATGTTTTATACACTTAGGAAAGGAAGTTACTTCTGTTAGGCCTCAAGTATTGTACTTGATCATATTTAATTCAGTGAAAACCATTAACTGAGCATTTATTATAACTTATTTTTTGAGAGGAGGAAGACAATATAGACATAAAAGTGCTTCTAACCTAAAGAAGCTGAAAGGGTACGTCTTTATAATATGAGTGATAGCATGGATAAAGTAAGAAAAATATAATTAATACCTAGAACTTAAGGGACTCTAGAGTACTAATTTTAATTGTTTTTTTAAAAGAAACTATATATAAGTTAAGTCTTGAAATATTTCAGGAGGTAGAGGTGCCTCAGAACATTTCTGGCTGAGAAAATGGTAAGAGAGAAAAAGGTGGTAGGGAAGTATGTGGTGACTTTGAGCAATAGCAAGGAGCCTCCTTTGCTAGAACAGAGAATACTTGTGAGTCAAGAAAGGATGTGAGTTGGAAAATTGTACTTTTGAATAATTGAGGTTGAGGTATAAAAGGGATGCTTAGGGGCTTGCATGTGAGGGGATATTTAGGAAAAGAAAGGTTGGAGGGTGCACTAGGAAGTCATGTGCGGGAGAAGAAAGAAAGGCATGGAGAGGAGATACCTCGTAAAACCAGAGCATTAATAATGAGGCTGGCTCATTCTTCTGTGAGGTGTGTATTGGTAATGTCAGAAAGGCCTGGTTTTACCTGTGAAGGGAGTCCTCACTAAGGGCCATAGCTTCCTGGAAGCTGGTCCTTCAGCACATCTATATCTAAGGGGAGTGCAAGGAAAGGGAATCTTTCTTTCCAACACCAACACTTTGAAACTAGTGTGCACTACGAGGGACTGCTTCTCAGAGCAACTTCTTCAAGCTGGGCACCTGCCAACTATAAATGGAACTCAGAACTTAAATGCTCCAGCTTACTGCAAAGGCTGTACCCATGATGCCTGCATTGAGTTTAATGTACCCTGAGAACCTTTCCAGCTCTGTGGGTGAGGTGGCACAAAATCAATACAGGGTTGTGCCTGCCTTTTAAACTTCATACTGGGGAAGAAAATACAAGCTCCATGACCAAAATGTCCTGATTACCTCCATTGACTCATGAGGCAACTTCATGTAATGCAGGTAGTATGGAAACCCTCATTTTAGGTGAAGAAGTCCATTCTAGAACAAGGAATTCTTTCTCAGTAGGCCTTTTTAGGAAGTCAGCTTGCATTTATGGGTAGGTCTGGGTTTGGTTTCTGTTTGGTTTCTGGCAGAATAAATTGATTGCACAAGTCTCCGTAATATTCTCAGTGGGTATTTTCACCTTCATAGTGGATCGTTCGCAATGCATAACAAAGAATTCAGGTATAAAACATGGACTTGTGTGACAACTCTTGATTTTCCTCCAGCTTATTTTTGTGTTTATTTTCACCTTCCAGGTTAAGCCTACAGGAATTCCAAGGCTTAGATGTGAGAAGTCTCCCTTTTACCTGTGTCTCCCAAGAGTGTTGACTGGAGCGAGGCTTAAACCTGATTGCAATGAAGAATAGCTCTTTGCTGTCACTGCTGTCCCCTCTGGCTGACAGGGAATGAAAACTCAAAGCCAATCCTGAAAACAGCAAGAAGGACTGTAAAAGTTTCTCAGAGGTAACAGCTATTTCTTTAGGAAAAATAACAGGGATCAGTTCCTTAACAGGGTCTCAGGCTAGGTACCAGGCCTTTGACACATAAGCCTTTGGGGGACGTCCCAGGTCCAAAGTATAGCACCAGGACAGCAATGAAGGTTGTACACATTTTGTCCGTCATTGCTTTTGTGCTTTCGTAGCACAGTTAAACAGATGGGACAGAGAATGCACAGCCCACAAGCCTAATGTATACAGAGAGTATGGCCGTCTGGTTATAATTGCAATTATTGCATGGCATTGCACTGCACTGCATAGTACTTGATAGCTGAGAACAGCCAGATCTGTGGTCTCACCTGGGCTCCACACTAGCCCTGTTGGATGGGAAAAGAAAATATTATTTCTACTTTACTGATAAGAAATCTAAGCCCCACAGAAACATCTGCAATGCTGTCTATGGCTGACGAAGAACCAGTGATCTAGAGATATTTAGAGGCCTTAAGAACTCAAGAGAGACTGGTGTATCATAACTGGTATAACTATTAATAATAATTCTTTACCTCTTCCTGTATCTGTGCCCTTTGCCACATAACTTCACTATGTTACTCTAAAACATGGCATATATGTTTCTATTTCTTGAATATAATCTTGGCTTATGACTTGATTTCTCCAATGACAATGTTAATAGAGAGTGTTCTTTTTTTATTTTTTTAATTTTTTTTATTTTAAAAGGGAGTAAAATTAAACACAACAAAACAGAACAGAATGGGACATAAGAAAGCATAAATTTCAAAGCTAGACAACCAGAGATCTTCACTATCAGTTATATTGTCTCTTGTTTTCTTCCAAATGGTTGTCCTTATCTTTGCATATGGGGAGTTCATACTAAATAACATAGTCAATCTTTTCACAAGATGTGTAGTTCACTGGCTCCCACTTTCTAGGCAGGGGGAAGGGGGGCGGACACAGGATGGGGGACAGGGCAACATGAAATGTCTGATTCTCAGCCCACACGCAGGCAGGATCACAGTAGCCCCCCAGAGACGGGAAGAGTTCCTTGTTCTCCCAGCACCCCAAGTCAACCGCACTGTGCAGGTCCTATGTGCCAGGGTCTCTCTCCTTTGGGCTGCCAAAAGTCTGCCACACTCTCAGCTGCCCC
>PVJX010018163.1:0-37105 GCA_004027295.1 Dolichotis patagonum
GGCACATCTTCCACAGAGGCCTAATGGAGAAACCCGTGTTTGCAGCTGACAAAGAACAGATTTTTTGCTAAGTAAACATGGACATTTTGGTAGGGAAATTAGGTTACAAAATTGCACCTACAAAGGATGCCATCCAGAGGGACTTGGTTAAGGTCCGGCCACGCAGTCAGTGGCAGCTCATTCCGTCACCCACCCATTATCACTGCTGCCCTTCTGGGGCAGGACAGGAAGGTTATCAGCTGTTCAAACTTAAGAAAATCCTAAAGCGTAAAAGACAAGAGGGACAGATATCAGGGAGACTGTTTTCCCCCGCCAAGTGATGAGTGGGAAGGAGAGGGGGTGACACGGGGGTTGCCGGTAGCCTTGGATTTGCTTTATCTGCCCACTGGGGCCTGGAGCACTGCTGGGCTAACCCAGAGGAGCCAGCAGGACCAGACCCTCTCCAGATGACCTGTGCATCTGGGGGCTGAGCGCTGCAGAGTTGAACCTTTTGGAAAGTCAGCTCGCTGGAAACCATCCTTGATGGGAATAAGAGGCAGTTGTCTGGGGAGAGGGGTGTGGGGGGAGTTCACTAGATTCTCCAGGGGCCTGGGTTTAAGGCATGGGAAAGGTCTGTGTGGATGGTGGACGAGATACAGTGCAACTCCTCCAACTCAGCCCCGCCTGCCGAAATGCTGTGTGGAATTTCCTTTCCTGCATGCCTGTCGTGAGGAGATGGATAATCCTGAATAGTTTAGATAAACCTCCTCTCCGAGGTGGGGGTGCTGCACATGTGTCCATTAGTGTGTGTCCTAAAAGGTCCCTTCCTCCTAGAGCCTCTCACTGGGACAGGGGTGACCTTAAGAAGTCAAGGGGTGGCCCTGAGGGCTGTAGCTGGGATGGGTAAGAGGCAGACTTCCCTGCTGAAGAATGCTTCCCGCTCCTGGTCTTCTTGCTCTGGCCTCCCCAGCACCCTCCCACGTGCAACTCTGTAGCTAGCTGATTTTTCCCCTTTTCCAACCAGACCGGAAGGTCTCTGTGGGGAACAGGACTTTGAGTTGTGTCCTCAGCACCTGGCATAGGCCGATGCGTCACAGGCACTGGGTTAGTGTTCCCCCTGCCGAGGGAAGCAATAACATCACTCTTTCTACACCAGCGGTCCTCAAGCTCTCTGGTAAAAGGGACCAGTTTTACGGAAGGCAATTTTTCCACAGATGTGGGGAGATGGTTTGGGGATGATTCTAAGGAGCACAGAATCTATATCCCTCTACACACAGTTCTCACAAGGGTCTGCACTCCTATGACACTCTAATGCCACCGAGGATCTGACAGGAGGCAGAGCTCAGGCTGCGACTCCAGGCATAGGAGCAGCCATGAATACAGGTTAAGTTCCGTCCACTCACCTGGCGCACACACCCTGTTCCACACGATCAAAGCTGCCTGAAGGAATGGCCCTGGGCCTTTTCAAAGCACAGGAGTTCAGGGGTATTTGGCGCCTGGACTTTCCTCAGTGTGCACTGACCGGCAGGGTGACACCAAGGGACTGCACTTAGATACAGGGGAATTCAGCAACAATCAATTAGACTGAAGAAAGAACGAGTTCTGGGCACTTGTATTCACCTCCCTCCTGGCCTGGTGCTGTATAGGAGGACTCTTTACCTTGCTGTCAATGATTAATTCCTTTGGGTTGATGGCTTTTCTCTTCATGCTCGCACACAGGCCTAACACACTGAAGGACTGAGAAGGGTACCGAGAGCCTTCCTGAGCACAATCAGCACAGGAAAGAACGTAGGCTCTGGGGTAAGTCTTGCTTGAGTGCAAAGTGATTCTGGGAGCCCTTCTACTCTGATCACCCCCAGTGTCCTTCTCCATGAGCAGGAAGGATACCACTCACCTTACATGGCACCGAGAGGACTGAATACGGCACCATCAGGCCAGCACCCTGCAGAATCAGAACTGAATACGCGTGCTATTCCTCAGACTTTGTGGAAGTGGCTTTCCTCCACTGAAATACCAGAGACAGTCAACTGAGGAGGAGGAAAGGTGTGATTCGGCTCACAGTGTCACTTAGGATCAGAATATCAGGGTGGAGTGTGTGGAAGAGGATGTATGCTCACCTCATGGTGCCTGAGAAGCAAAGCCAGAGACCAAAGGTGCTGGGGTCCCAAAATCCCTCCGGGAGCATTATCTGGGGATCCACTTTCCTCCAAGGTTCCACCACCTCCTACCAGCACCATCAGCTAGCGGCCAAGCCTTTATCATCTGGGCCTTTGGGGACACATCAGATCCACACCGCAGCACCTTGTGTGACTGGTTGATCTACTCACAGCAATTCCACAAGGGGTACTTGTCATAAAGACAGAGAAACTGAGGTGAATCAACCAGCACAAAGATATAAAGGGAATAAATGATACAGATAGGATGTAAAGCTCAGCCCCACCCAGTCCTGCCTCCATCCTGCAGATGTAGGATCGGAAATGTCTACAAGAGGCCCAAGAGACAGTAGAGGGATAAGAGGGCCACTTTCTCACCCACAGGACTTCCAGCTGCAGCCCTTCCACATTGCTGTGCACACATCCTACTCCTGGGCGCAGAGCGCCCACATCATGCCCAGATTCACCACTCCCCATCTGCCCCTCCTCTTAGGTGACCACACTGGTCCTCCGAGGCCTGGAGCCAGGCAGCTCCCCTTCTGCAGGGGCTGGTGCACAGCAAAGATCAAAGACCAGGTCAGCTTATCAGACACGCTCCTCATTAAACTTTTACAGGCCACATTTCATTATAAACGAGCACTTGTCCTGCGCAGCCACGTGCATTCCTGATGCTTGGAAGACAAAGCTCTCAGATGTGGGGGAGAGGGCAGTAAGGGTGGCTCTCTATGGTCACATCGCCCGGGTTCATATTCCAGCTATGCTACCTACTAGGAATGCACCACTGGACAGGAGGTCAGCCTTTGCCTCCTCAGCTTTCCGCCTTAGGAGCAGTGAGTCATAGCACTGTCTTCCTTGCAGAGTGCTGGCATGACCTGAGTCGAGGAGGCAGGGCACAGGGCCATGCTTTTGCTCCTAAGCTGGCCTGATGCCCCTGAGCTTAGGCTGGGGAAGGGGCCTGACAGATGCGGTCTCTCAGGGTTGTTGCCCACTGCAGTTGCCCATGGTGTTGCCTGGCCTTGAGCAGCCACCGTGGGAGGACATACTGCCTGCACCCTACCTGGACCTGGCCTCTGAGCTCCCTCTCTGCCTGTTGTTTATTGTTTTGAAGAAGCCAGGTCAGCTACTACAGGTATTAAGAGTGATTTCTTGAAGATAGTATGGCAATATGAGTGGACCCATGGGAGGAAGAGACACGAGGCTCCTGGTGGGTGACCCTGGGCCACCTGGCATCTAGCCTAGGAGCCAGGTACACACGCTCTTCAGAAGTCTCCTCCACCATCCCTAAGGCTCTGAAGAGCAGCATGAACATTTGCTGAAGGTGGAGGGCGTTCCTTGAGAAACACAAACAAAGCCAACCTTCCATGAATTGTGGCCTGGGGTGCTGAGGCAAGAATCAAGAGGAAAACGTCCAGATTTTTTCCTACCTAACCATGTGCCCTCAGTAAACAGCTGAGAACAGAGTCGTGGAACCTATGACAATTGCTCTCATGACACTCAGTGCAGTCTTAATGGAACACTGACCTTGGAGAAAGTCACCTTCAAGTCATCCCTGACTGAGACGTTCCATGAGCTCATCCCACCAAGAGCAAAGAAACCACATACTGAAGGGAGGAGCACCAGCCTGGGGCTAAACATCCCCTTCATGTGCATGTGCCAGGGCAAGGGTGGACCCAGGTGTTCACAACTGCTCTTACAGGGCTTCTGGGTAATCTGCATTCTTTGTGACCAACTGTGCAGATGACGGGAGGCTGAGCACCCCATTGCCCCCAGCTGGTGTCCCCAATCTTTCCTTGACATACCTGGGCCAGCATGCTGACTTTACGCAGGCTGATAGCTACAACCCAGATCCATCTGTCCCTAGCAAGATCATTCTTTCCTCCTTATTCAAGCAGGTGGCTTTGGGTCGTGACTGCCAGTACAAGTCAAGCCAAATACAGCTCAGGATCAAGGGACCTGTGGTGAACAGTTAGCGGGGATCTGGTCAGGAATCCCAGAGGGTGTCAAGGGTCATCAATGATCAGGGGCAGGGCCAGATCAGAGAGGAGGAGAGCATGGGCCTTCTGCAGCTATCTCCGCCCCATATGCTCTCTGCCTTCTGCAAGCTGAGCAGTGAAGAGCTTTAGGCCAACGTGGAGGGCCTCATCTGTGCATGGGCTAGCAAAGGCACCAGGGATTTTTAACACTCACATTTCTAAGACAAAAGTGTTAACGGTGACAGACATGACACGTCAGCCCTACAACTCCAGAAGTCAGCACACAGCTCTGGGCTTTCCCTTAGTCTCAAATATGCAGTGCAGCCTGCAGTGACTCCTGACCTCTGGCCTGTGGTGACCTGTAAATAAACGGATTCCCCAGCCCTCGCCTGGGTCTCAAAGAACTGAAACATCTTGGGCCGGGGTCTATGGATGGCATCTTTAAGGCACAGCCAGGCAGTTCAGATCCACAGTCAAATTTGCAAGCTGCTGCATGGGACAGTTTCTATAAGCAGCGGGCAGTTGGAATTGGGTTTTCTTGAAGTCCCAAGGCTGGCAGGGCAGGGCAGGGCAGGGCAGGGCAGGGCAGGGCTGTAGCCAGAAACGAATCCTGAGGGTTGAAGGTCCATCCAGATTCCTGAACCTGGAACATGACCTCTTCCTACCTGCTAGGTCACGTGTTAATCCTAGCCTACATTACCCTCATGCCAATGAAACGGAGGGCTCCCACTGGGGACCCTGCCACATCATGCTCCGCCACGTTCCCCACAACACCTTGGTGAGACCATTTCCAAGAGACAGGGCCAGGAGCGGCCCCACACGCTCCTCTCTCCCATTAGCACCACAGACTAGGGAGGGGCCGCAGGGGTGCTCCACCACACTCAGCTGGCCTTCTCTTCTTGACCTTGGTACAGACTCCTGGAGACTCAGGAACATGCCCCCGTGGAATTCACGTGAGATCCCTCACTCACTTTTCACCCAATCACATACCAAAGTCGCTGCAGTAGCACGGGCCCGCAGACAGTATGGTTCCTTTACTGGAGCCCCAAGGGGATCAGGAAGCTGTATGAGCCCTGTCATGGGAAACGTCTCTCTGCAGAGGAGCAGAGTGTAGGGGAAGCTGCCCGCTGGGGTAGAGCACAGGTGTCCCACACTGAACACCACACTCTGCCTCTCCCTGTGAGCAGTCAGCCTGCCGCTGTGCCACTTCTGCCACAGCCACTGGGGTACACTGGCAGGTCTCTTCACCATGCTTGCTGCCCATCTCGCAATAACCTTGAAAATAAATCGACCATCCCTTCCACTCCTAGGTGGCAAAGGAGGACATTCAAATTCCTCCACTGGGAAGAAGAACTCTCCCCTCTTCCTACCTCAACAGTACTGTCTCAGTTCCATTTCCCATCTTTCAATGCCACAGTGGGACACCGGAAGTCCAACTCGGACAGCTTCCTTTTCTGAGGATATGCCAAACACGTTCTCTGGCCTGCAGTGAACTGCCTTCTTCAACACATAGCAATAGCCAACATCGGTGAAATGCTTCCTAAGTGATTCCAAATATCCTACCCACAGTGTCCTACAGAACTGTAGACTGTGGTACCTGGAGTATCTCAGTAGACAGCCCCTTTACTGACAGAAGACTGAGGTGTGTTGATTCACACCCATCAGCTCTCCCATAGCTGTGGGTCCAGCACTGGGTTCCACTGCAGGAGCAGGGAGAGCTGAAACAACAGCAGCTCTTTGGTGGCTGTACCTTGACCATGGTATCAACAGGGAATGCAGGACGTCAGGGGGTGTCAGCCCTGGAGTGTGCACACCCCCTGCTCTATCCTGGAGCTGTCAGGTGCACTCATGAGCAACTTGTGCAACGTGGCCCTGTGAGTCAAGCAGCAGGCACAGGCTCAGACCCTGCTGACACTGCACCTCATTTGCTGTGCAACGTTTGTGTAATGAGACACATTTGGTGCCAGCAAGGAGAGCGGGCTACACCAAGACCTTGATGGATCGGAGTGCTACAGCAGGTTCCAACCACATTAATCACAGAAACCACAGCCACGGGGCCATTTCTCTCAGGGGTTTTGTCCTGGTTCCCACTGGGTATAGATGGGAAAGAAGCCAGGATTTCCAGAGCTCAAAGCCAGTCCAGAAGCCCTTGCCACATATCTCCTTGGGCTGGGTGGGAACTGACTGTCCCAGGGACAGTGTAGAGCAGCTGCAGTCTCCCGAACTACTCTACGACTCCATGCTGTTGCCTTTTAGTGGGAGTGAGCAGACAAACCCTTTCTTGGCTGGGGAGAAGAGCTGTACCCAAGAGCTAGGCCTCCTCAGCCTTCACAGTAGCCAGCATGTCCACTGGCAGGAGCGACCTGCAGAAGCCACTGCACCACACAGAGCATCCATGTCTATAGCTGCAAGCCCGATCCCACATGCTGTCTCCCAGGGCAATCAGGAAGGTTAACTGATGGGACACCAGGCTCCAGTGTGGACCTGAGTTGATTATCAGCAGGCCTAAGTCTGCCTGCTCCTCAGGGGAACATGGCAACGCAAAGGAGCTGAACACGGCTCCCAAAGCGGCTCTCTTCTTAATCCCTGGAGCCTGTGGGTGTTATTTTCATGGCAAAGGCACAGTGCACAGGTCATTATCTTCAGAATTTGAAAACGGAGAGATGATTCCAGATGGCTGGGTGGGCACTACAAGCAATTGTAGGTGTCCCGATAAGAAAGGGGTAGAGAGGAGAAACTGCTCCAGAAGAGGAGGATGGTGATGTGAAGACAGAAGCAGGGGATAAAGGCAGTATGATGTGAGGCACACAGAAGGTATCCAGAAGCTGTGAAAGTTAAAGAAACAGATTTTTCCCTGGAGCCTCTAGAAGGAACCTACGGACACATCAATTTTGGCTTCTAAGACCTAGTCTTGATTCCTGGCTCCAGCATTCTTGTTAGAATACCTTTCTATTATTTTACATCACCAAGCTGATGACAATTTGTTACAGCAGCTAGAGAACAGGAATACACTGCCTTTCAGGGAGCCATTCTAGATAAAGCACCAGGCAGGCCAGGGAGGAACAAGGCCATTTCTATGGGGTGCTCGCCTGCTGCCTGTGCAGGACCACTTCGTGGCAGGCTTGTTGTGTGCAGGATCTGCTCCATAGAACCAGCCACCACTTCTCATAAGAAGAAATCAGCAGCACTAACCCGTAACCCAGTTCAAGTAGCAACTGTGCACTCTTGATGCACTGGGGATTCGTGGATGCCATCAACTAAGCAACTTTCACGAGGCACAACTAGCTCCAAACATAGGCCCCTTTCTTCTTTAGGCTGCCAGAGCTGTAGTCTCAGCCACCTCCAGGATCCCTGGAGGGGAGCAGAGGCAGGAAATGGCCCCATCACCCCCAGGTGGACTCAGCTGCTGCAGCAGATCCTCTTTATCAAAGAACCAGGAACATGCTTCAGAATGAAAGAGAAAGGTCCCAGCACATCAAGTGGGCACAGAAGACATCCTGAAGGGACTCTCAATGGCCAAATCTGGGATGATTTGAATAACAGAGTAAATACTGATAGGGATAACATGAATTTCCATGTATCAAATAAATACTGAACTAAATAAAAATGCTGATGGCAGAAGGGACAGTTTTTCCTTTCAATAGAATAGACTTCCAGTCAATGCACATGGAAAGAATGATGGAAATAGACAACTTTCATTTGGCAAGCATTAATTATTATGGTTTCTGGCAAGAGTTATCAATGGATGTTTAAGATAATAGGTAAAATTATGATGAGAAACAGCATACTCACATACTTTCAAAAGACTGCCCAGCCAGGCACTTACTAATTACACATGGAACAGCTTTAAAAGGAGCATCCCAGCAGACACCACCTCAAACAAGCGAGCGCTATTAGCAGTGCCTTCTGACACAGGCACTAGAAAGCAACGGCATCACGTTTACAGTATTATTTCCTCTAATGCATAATCGAAATGTAATTAGGAAGCAACAGCAGGCAAATTCGAACCAAGAAGTGCACGTGGCAACTGTTCATGCAGCAAGTGACCAGTGTTCTTCAAAATATCCATGTCCATTGAGGACCTGCTCTAGATTAAAGATGACTAAGTCTGCATGATAGTGAAAAGCAATGTGGGAGCCTCAGCTGGGGAGAAGAGAACATAGCAAGGAAACAACTGACCACAGTTAAATTGGGGGTGTGGGTCAGTTCACAGCACTGTACCAGTCTTTGATTATGTCAGATGTTAATATTTTAAGAAGTGAATAAAGATATACAAGACTGCTTTGGCATGTCTTAATGGGTCTCAAAGAAAAACATTTAAAGAGTAAAAGTATTTTAAAAAAGAAAGTAGAAGCCCCAGGTTTGTTACATTTTGGGGAAGCCATAGGTTTCCCAAAACAGGTGTCATCCAAGGAGGGCTGGGACACTTCTGGAGCACAATGCTGAATGCAGTGAGTGCTCAGCTTACTGACTTCATCACAGCATGGGATTGGTCTTCTGCAGGGGACTGCATGGGGAGAGCTCCCCAGTCACCAAGCATCGACTGTGCACCTTTTATGTCTCAGCTGCTGGAGATACCGAAATTCAAGAGGAGCTCGGAATCTGCGGGGAGACAGGCACTGAAAGCTCACTCTGGGGCCAAGGTGCAGCAGGAAATCTCAGCGTGGGATCCAGTGTCTTCAGGAGGAGCTGCTCCTGAGTGGAGGCTTAGAGTGGAGGGGACATTCTGGGAGGCTAGGCAGGCAGCAGGAATGTGTTACAGCAACAGGTGACAAGGTGGCATGTGCTGGTACCACAGCAAGCAACTTGGCAGGAGCAGGTGAGGTGACTGAAGGTGTAAGGAGGCCAGAAGGGACCTAGGGCCTGCTGGTCCTCATAGAGGCCATCTCTCAGCTAGGAGTGAGGACCACAAAGGGGCTGGGATGGCAAGATGGTTAGGTCAGTCTCCTGACTTTGGCAGGAGAATAACAGGGCCGAGTCTTGAGTCATAACGTCAGCCAGGCACTTGGTGGCCCCAGGTGGGAACAGAGAGGGACAATGCTAGTTAACATACCTCTGTATCTCAAGTGGGTTACAGAAAAAGGCCCTGGCATTGCTTTAAGTTCACCTTAGAGGAAAGTGACCATACATGTATTTTCCAAACAGGGGCCCTTGAGATAGTAAAACAGTCTCTCTGAATTATTACGCTGGAACAGCATACACCTAAGGACACTTTCCTTAACGGTTTCTTGGGTCTGGAGGGGACTCTCTTCATGGGTAGGTAAAGACCCTGCAATCTCACATGGATCCCTCCAGGGAGCCTAGCACCCTTGAAGTGGTGAAGGAAGTGAGCTGAGTGTCCTTAGGAGGAACGGGGTGGCTGATGTGCACAGGTCACGAACTCTCACACTCCGGGGGGCCTAGGTGTGTGCCTGGTCGCTTGGGACAACACATATCAGGAACTCCAGAAAGATAGACGGAGGAGGGAGAGTGGCCAAGGCTGTGAGTGGCTTCCCCGGTGACAGGTGAGGGCAGGCAGGGGGCAGGACTTACCCATGCACGCTGTGGACAGAGTGAGGCTCATAATGGTACCTTCCCTCCTGGTGTCGCATGTCAATCGGCAAGGGTGCATGGAACGGTGGCAAGAGATGCTGCGGCGCTGCAGAGGGGGAGAAAGAAGAAAAACTTCAAAAACTTTCCCCTCCCTCAAAAAGCAATTTTCAAAGGGCTTTAAGCTCGATGAATTTCTGAACAAGAGTAGCCAGGACAAGCGGCTCTGCAGTGCCTGGGCTATCACACACCCACGGAGGGGAATGAATAAATAATCAAAGTCAGCCTGAGAATCCTACATCTTCCACATAAAAGATCCCCAACCGCGCTCTTGACAAAGACAAGCAGCTAAGCGCTCTTTGAACTCAGGGAGATTACAGGCAGGGCCATGAAACCAGGCTCAGCCCGCAAATCAGGGCCGACAGGGCTGACAGGCTGCAGCTCCTCTGGCTTCTGCCCACCCTAGCCTTGGCTGCGTGTGGCTCCAGCAGCACTAGGTGCACGGAGCGGCCGTGTAGGCAGGCTGGAGATGTTTACCCAAAGCCATCTGTGGAGGCAGGGCCTGGCAGCCTCAGGGAGGCCAAATCCCACCAACCTGCCCAGTCCGTCCCGTGGGCAGCATTGAGCGGACATCTATGTGATCTGCTAATTCTCCTGCTCTTAATATTAATTATCGACCCCGTGCACACTGGCAGCACCTCCAGGATCGAAAGCGCCAACACGTGCATGTCAGTCTCCAGAGCTGAGTCAGCCTCCTGTCTCCACTTGGCCTGCACTCAACAAATCATCATGGTAATTGTAGGATGCTCTTTGCTTATTAAAAAAAAAAGTGCCTGGGTACCCTGGAGGAAAACGTAATTATAGGCTTTAGGAAAACAGGGCTCTTTAAAAAGTAGTTAGACTGGGGAAAGGGCTAAGAAGCGGAGAGTTCTCAATCATCTCTTCCTCAGTCGGAAGACCACAGGCCGGGGGAAACAGCATTGAGTCTGAATTTCTGAATAACTGAAAGATGCAATGTGTCTGTTTTTGATGTTCATCCAAGTTTACGTTCATCGTAATGGTGAGGCTTGCTATCAAATAAATGCATGAAAATAAGACTACCTTGCTCAGTATTAACACACCTTTAATCCCAGCACTCAGGAGGCTGAGGCAAGAAAATTGCTGTGGACTACATAGTGTGTTCACAGCCAGCCTGAACTACAGAGTGATACTCTGTCTTAAAAAACCAAAACTAAATAGAGAGTGCCATTCTGTGGAAATTCTAATCCTGGGCTGTAAATACTCTGAGCTCTGTGTGTGTGTGTTGTAGTAAAACACATGAAATATAAAATTTATCATTTAAATCTTTTTTATTCTTTATGTTTTGGCAGTTCTAGGGCTCAAACCCAGGGCTCTGCACATGCTAGGAGCCTCTCTACCCCCAGTTTCATTTTTTTTTTAAAAAAAAATTTTTTTTAAAATTTTGAGACAAGGTCTTGCAAGGTTGTCCAGGTTAGCCTCAAACTTGCAAACCTCCTGTCTCAGCCTCACAAGCAGCTGGGGTTACAGATGTGCTCAATCACACTGGCTCATTTTAAGTGCACACTTGAACAGCATTATGCATATTCGCATTGTGCCACTATTACCACCGACCATTTCATAACTTTTTCATCATTGCCAACTGAAGTTCCATCCCATTTCAGGACATCTACTATTCTAACTCTGTCCTCCTGGGGCAGAATCCCACAGTACTTGTCCTTTTGAGTCTGGCTTATTCGCTCAGCATAATATTGTCCCCCAGGTTCATCCCAAACTGTACACGTGTCACAGTTTTCTTCCTTCAGAAGGCTGAATGCTGTTCCACAAACTGCACGGATCATATTTTGTTTGTCCACTCACCGGGTTGGTTAAGTTCTTAATGGGAGGAAACTTTACTTCTGAAACCTTAACTTTCATTTTTACGTATTCAATTTTATCTTCATAATTCCACAATTTGGGCACTTCTGTAGGGGCTAAAAAGGAAGAAAATCTTCCTTGGATGAAATCAGTTTGCCAAACCCAGCCTCAAAGAATGGGCTCGCAGACAGGATGGCAGATACTCGTCCCACCCTCCAGCCTGGATGCCCTTTCTGGTGCTGCTGATGGCTGTACGACGACCTTCTCCTTGCCCAGTCCTCATAACAGGTGAGTCTAGGTATGACACAGGACAACCAGGTGCTCTTGAGTGTGGTGGCTTCTGGGACTCACAGACGCTTGCCACCTGCAGGTTCTGCTCAAAGGTTTGTACCTCTTGAGTCCCTGTGCCTCGACAAATAGTGACAGACAAGGAGCGCTCAACAGGTGCTGCTCCTGACAATGACAATTAGCATTAATATCAGAGCCTCTGGAGTCTATATTGAACAGGAACATACAGTACGAGGCAAAGGAATGGGCTGCTCACACTCATGGCCACCTCTGAGAAGGGTGAGGGCCCCAGGCTGGCCTGCCTAAGGATGGAGCTCACCCACACGTTCCCACATCCCAGGGAGCCGACAGAAAACAACTGCAAAGGACAGTGACTTTTGATCCCAGTGATGGGATGGAGCCCCAGGTCTCACACGCGGTAGGCAAGCACTCTACCACTGAGCTATATACCTGGCCCAGGAAAGTGCCTTTAAAAACAAAACGTAACCATGTGTCCAGGAAGGCCAGATTACAGTATTGCTAACAAAACATCATTTTTTAATGTGCAGTATTTCTGAGTGTTTCCCTGCAAACCAGAAGCCTCCCGAAGCAGCCCGGATATATATGACTGTGCCCGCTTGACAGATGCATACATGGAGGTCAAGGGTGATTCAAGGTCATGCACAAAGTCACAAGGCTAAAAAATGACAGAGCCAGGAAAAGAACCAAAGAATACTCTGAGGCAGCCCCAGGATATCAGGGTAAGCCGCAGGATCCTCCTGTCCCCACCTGAGGCTTATACTGTAGTTACCAACTACACACCGCACAGCCTGCTCTCAGTGCCTCACAACCCCAGGGCGCTGCAGAGTTCCTGGTCTCCCCATGCCCAAGGGCCTGCTCCCCCATGTACCCTTCTCCTCCCCAGCTTTGCTCTAACAGGATGAAGAGGGTGCCCCACTGGATCAGAAAACCCAGATCACCCAAGGCCGGGTAGGAGCTGACGGGTACCCCAGGATTCAGGCAGCTCCAGATGGGTATAGAGTCTAAAACCTGAATGAGGGACTGATGAGTTGGTCCTGCTGCTCCATAGGGCTGCAGCATGCGCGCGTGTGTGTGGTGTGCATGCATGTGCGTGTGTGTGTGTAAATGATGTGTGCATGGCAGGGGGATAGTATGTATACACGTGCACATGTGCACACATGGTATATATATAATAAGTGAGCGTGTATGTGTATGGGTACATGTGTGTATGTATTGAGTGTGCCTGTGTTGCACATGCATTATCATATGGAGGGTGTGCATACGCTGGTGGAGGGCAAGGCTTCCAGGAAGAGGTGTAAGAAACAGCCACCCATACGCGCTATTGCAGCTGGCCACCTCCCTCTGCTGCGGCACGACAGTAAGGACTCTACTTCCAGGTGAGCAAATGCTGGGCAACAGGTGGCCAATTTCCTTGCCTCCCCCAAGATCCCCCATGTGGCCTGAGTACAGCCAGTACAGCCAGTGTCCTACACATTTTGGTCAGCAGGTAAGGGAAGCAGAAGGGGTCACACCCAGGCCCCTCTGCATAGCCTCAGAGGGAGGCCCACCCACTCACCTCAGCAGTGAAGCCGGACAACACTCACCACAAGAACCATAATGCACGCATACATTCACTATCATGCATCAAGCAAAGAATCTGCCGTGTGGAATTCCAGGCTGGCCCTGTCACTAGATGGCTACAGGACTTTGGGGAAATTGTGTCTCTGCTCTGGGTCCCACATTGGCCCTCTATACTACAGGGTGTGGATCTTAAGAGTCCCTTCCTGATAGGTCACGTGGCTCCAGCCAGTGACACCCTGAGGCTTCCCCCAGGATCCCTGAGCCAGGCATGAACAAAGGCTCAGGGAAGAGGTAATACCTATCTTACGGCCTTACATGTTTCACTGACCCAGTGGCTCTTCTACATCTCACCAGGCCCAGGCCTAGTCATCTGAGAGACACACAGCCACCTGACTCACACACGTGCGTGCGTGCGCGCGCGCACACACACACACACACACACACTCTGGAGACCAACTTTTCACTCGAGGTACACCGAAGGACAGAGGTTGGCTCTGGTTGATGGGAGCCCTCAGAACATTTCAGACCAGCTTCGGCTGTCCCCTGGCCCCTGGCGAAAGTTTCCAGAAGGGAATGCTGGGCCGAGGAGGCAGCAATGCTACCTTCACACTCAAGAGAAACTGCTATAGCCAGAAGCCGTGGCGGCACCCGAGGAACAAGAAGACAAACTGAAGAATGAGTGATATATTGAATCAGACCCTTCCACACACTGTTTCTATTGTGAGCTCTTTTTTTTCCTGGTGGCGGGGGAATGACAAATCATGTCCTTCCAACAGAAAGGAAACACATACACACACACCCCATATGCCATTTCAAAGACATGCTCTCTTTTTAAGTTTTGCGGAAGAAACTAACATGGGAATCGTCAGTGGATCGCCCCTCCCCTCTGAGAAATGCATAGTTGTTTCTGATCCTACACACAGTGACAGACACCCTGACAGGATGGGGACAGTGGTGTGAGGAGGGCTCTTTTCACTAAAACCCCAACACTCTTCTGTGCTGCTGTAAGCACCAAGGGCACCTTGGCCGGTGGGCCCGGTGTGACACTGCAAGGCAGGGTCTGTGGGCCGATGGTCTCACGGGGTGAAGGAGCTGAAAGGTATGAGGAGAGCCCTTTCCTGGGGGCCCACCTCAACTTAATGTCCCACTAATAAGGACTCTGCTTGAGGACAGGGAGGGGTGGACTGGGGGCCAGTGGGGAGTTCAGATAAAAGAACTGGGGGAAACTGGGTCATTGGAACATGATCAAACAGCTGCGTCAGCTGCCAGGAGGAATTCTCCTTGGGTGAAGTCATGCACTGGCGCAATGAAGAGGCGCTGTCCCCTGTCCAGATGGGCCAGTGAGGAAACATGGGGACACTCTGGTCCCCTAGGGTATCTGGTTTCTAGAGAACAGCAGTCTCCAGTTACTACAGTCATTTGATGAATTCTGCATCACGGAGTTAGCTCAGAGCACGCAGTTGGAGCAGGAGAGGCCATCTGGGGCCAGAAAAGAAATGGCTTTCTATGTGAGGAGTCCCACCGCCTATGCACTGGTTGAGGGAAGGTGCAGAGAGTTGGCTCGGAGGAGGCCTGGCCCTTGCACCATACTGCTCTGGGTTATGGGAGGGCACAAATACATCTAAGTGCAGCCTAGGGGCCCTGAAAAGGGTGACTAAGGTCAAGACCAGAGCGTAGGTCCCCTGTTTTCTCAGGCACTTGGTCCATACTCCAAGATCACCATGCAGGAGGCCAAAGCGCAGCTGTGTCCACACCTAGTACAGGAAGTGAGTGTGGGGGGCCTTGGATCTGAATGCTGGGTCCCTTGCCTGAGAGTGGTGGCCCTGGGCATGGGGTGGTGCAGCAGTGATCAGTGCTGCTGGTAAGGTTTCCACATAGGCACTCTGGTCTTGCGATGGTGTGATCTCGGAGGACAGTGACAGACTCACAAAAAGAGAAGAGCTCCTCTGAGGTAGATGCCCTCTGCACCCACCAGACAGCTCCAACATCAGAATCCCAGGTCCCCATGCTCTATCTACTCACCACATCTAGGTGACCTCTGTGGTGACAATGCATACCGCCTTGGCCTCCAGGTCAGGGGAACTGCACCTCTGAGAGGCATGGTCACTGCTATCCATCTGTCAAGTGCTCCCTAAGTACCTGCTGTGCTGTGCACTCTGATGCGCTCAGTGACCGCTGGTCAGCTGACATGGCAACGTGCCAGCATGACATGGTCCGGGGGTCTTGGAAGGGCTTCTTGACCATAAAATTCTGTCCTACTATGGGAGACTCTACTTAGGATTCTCCAGCTAATGACTAACTTACGACGCTCTTTAGCTTAGAATTCTCTGTGTCCTAAGTAAAATCCAGAGCAATGAGTTCATAGTTGTCTTAAAACAGACTTTGATGAAGTGATGGGAGTGAACCGATACATCAGATGGCTGACTGGGTCACTGTCCTCCTAAAGGAGAATGCAAGCAGCAAGAGACATCTGTAGCTTCAGCACAAGGAAGTATGAAGGGAAGAAAGAACAGCAGATGGGACAGGTCAGAAGTCACACATGGCAGACCTCGCCGATTACAACAGTCTTGCTCCTGAGTGGCACACGAGTCAAATAATGGTTCCTACATGGGATCACCTGTCCCTGATGTCAAAGGATCTTGGGATGGAAGCTGAATGGATGTAAGCCAGGAATCTGGGCAGGCCGGGTTGGAAACCCTGAATTTATCATTTTCTAACAAGTGACGAATGCTCTAAGCTGTAGTTTCTTCATGTCTAATAAGAATGGCGTCAGGAAAACTGCGGTGCAGGGAATTTGTAGTGTCCACAGAGTAGGAAGTTAGTAAGTGGCAATTCCCTTCCCCATTTCTGTAAACCTCAGGAGTGTGAACCAAGGTGCGGCGCTATGGTCATGAAATGACCTTGTCCTCAGTCCTCAGTACAGGGACACTAAAAAGCATCAGACAGAAACTCACTGCCCGGCCGCCTACATTAGAGTGAGCTAAGTGGGGATGACAGCGGTCATGACTCTAAGGCTTTGTGGGAAGGGTCTTCCACAAATGAGTCTCTGCTGAATGCCCACGCCCATTCCCAGATGAACAATCTGGGGGCCCAGGCTACCAGTGCCTCCCAGGGTCTGTGCCCACAGTGGACAAAGTAAAAGATCACATGTAGGAACTTGCAAGCTGGCCTCGGAGTCCTGGTGCGCACTGCTAACAGTTCTGTTTGAAAGGAAGGTTTTTCCCCTTACTGGTCCGCATTCAGCCATATAACCCTGAGCCTGCAGCACAGTTCACCTCTTGGAGAAGTCACCAGTAGAAGCCCCAGGCAGAAGATGGTGTAATGAGATTCCAGGCCATGATAGCTCTGGTGGGTGCAAGGCTCCTCCCATATACTGGAGAGCAGCAGAGGGAAGCAGTTAAGAAGTGGGATCCTCAGTTCAGCATTCGCAAATCAATGAATGTAATGCACCATATCAACCAGGCCAAAGACAAAAATCACATGATCAGCTCAACACATGCAGAAAAGGCTTTTGATAAAGTCCAACACTTTTCATGATAAAGAAAACCCTGAAGAAAATCAGAATCAATAGTATCTACCTCAATCTGATAAAAGCCATCTATGACAAACCAACAGCCAACACCATACTAAATGGATAAAAAATGAAAACTTTCAATCTAAAAATCAGGAAAAAGACAAGGATGTTCATTGTCACCACTTCTATTAAATATATTTCTGGAAACATTAGCCAGAGCAATTAGACAAGACAGAGAAAGAAAAGGAATGAAGATAGGAAAATAAAAAGTTAAATTATCATTATTCTCAGATGACATAACATTCTACAGACCCCAAAAATTCCACCAAAAGACTACTAGAGTTAATAAGCAAATTCAGCAGTGTAGCTGGATACAAAGTCAACACTCAAAAATCAGTAACATTCCTATACACAAACAAAAGCTCACCAACAGAAAAATTAGGGAAACAATACCTTTCACAATAACACCCAAAAAATATATACTTAGGACTATCAATCTAACAAAAGATATAAAAGATCTATATATTGAAAATTACAATACTCTATAAAAAAGATTGAGGAAAATATCAGAATATGAAAAGATATCTCTTGCTCATGGATAGGAAGAAAAAACATTGTGAAATGGTCTTACTCCCAAAATTGTTATATAGATTTAATCTTGATCAAAAAGCCATTAGCACACCTCATAGATTTAGCGAAAACATTCCTAAAATTCATTTGGAAACAGAAGAGACCTCGAATAGCAAAGACAATCCTGGGCAACAAAGGCAAGAGGAGGCATTACAATCCCTGACTTGAAATTATACTACAAAGTTACTGTGATAAAATTGGTATCATACAAAGAAACAGACCTCAGGAGGAATGGAACAGAGTAGAAGATGCAGACACAACTACAAGGACATTTAGCTACCTTATCTTTGACAAAGCAGCCAAACATGTTCACTGGAATAAAGCCTCTTTAATAAATGGTGCTGGAAAAATCGGCTTTCCACACGCTGAAGACTAAAACTAGACACATGTTTATCCCCATGCACTAATATCAAAATGGATCAATGATCTAAATATTAAAACAGAAACCCTAAATGTACTGGAAGAAGAAGTAGGTAGAAATCTTGAATACATAGGGGTAGACAGAGAGTTCATAAGCAAAACCCAAACTGCATGGGAAGTACTTTAAAGAATCAACAACTGAGATCTCATCTTATTAAAAGTTTTTGCACATCAAAAGAAATCACCAACCGAGTGAAAAGAAAACCCATAGAATGGGCAAAAATTTTAGCCAACTGTCCCTCAGACAAAGGACTTCTATTTAGAACACATAAAGAATTAAAAAGAAATTCGGGCCCCCCAAATTCAAAGACCTGATCCAAAAATGGGCATCTGAGATGAATACACGCTTCTCAGATGAAGAAATACAAATGGAAAATAAACATATGAAAAAATGTTCAACATCACTAGGTCATTGCAGAAATGCAAATTAAAACAACACTGAGATTCCATCTCATTCCAGAAAGAATGGCTATCATCAAGAAATAAACAAATAACAAATGCTGGTGGGACTGTGGGGAAAAAGAAACCCTTCTTCGCTGTTGGTGGGAGTGCAGACTGGTGCAACCACTATGGAAATCAGTGTGGAGATTCCTAAAAAAATTAGGTTTGAAGGTCCTATTCAATTCAACTATTCCTGTTCTGGGTATTTTCCCAGAAGAACTGAAAACATTATACCACAGTGATACATGTGCATCTATGTTCATAGCAACACAATTTGTAATAGCTAAATCTTGGAAACAAACCAAATGCCCATCAATTGTGGAATGGATAAAAAGATGTGATATTTTTATACAATGGAGTACTACTCAATTATAAAGAAGGATAAACTCGAGGCTTTTACAGGTAAATGGATGCAACTTGAGACCATATTTATAACTGAAATAAATCAAATTTGCATGTGTAAACATTCTATTGTCTCCCTAGGGTAAAAAATCTGAAAGAGTAGATGAGACCCAAAATATATGATGCTGTGAAAGTGAAAGAGGAAAAAATGCTCAAAAAGAAAGAACAACTGGGATGAAGGAAAGGAGAAAAGAAGCAAAAAATTATATTTATTTATATGTATATAAATAATAGGCATACTAGTAATCTTTGTTAGTTCATTAAAAGAGCAGTTTGTGCTTTCATTGTTCGATCATTTTTTCATGCCTATCTCTTGTAATCTGGACTGTTCTGAAGATAACAATATGCAATATAGAAACTATTATCAATCTCCTATTGTTTTGAAATTCTGTATTATTTTTGTTCTTTTTTTGATTTTTTTTTTTTTAAAGAGGTGGGATCTCCTTTATGACTCAATTCCCTTAATCAAACCTAGTACTTCCTTCCTTCTTGGAAGGTTAGGAGAGCCATGGCCTAGCCAGGAAGCACAGAGGGCAAGTGGGGCAGTGGATTCCAGCTGCCAGCTGCGCCAGGGCTCCGCCTCGAATAGCACATGCCTGCATCTCTGGGCCTGGACCAGGTGTGAGCAGGTCAAGCGAGCCCCGCTCTGAATAGGACCCGCTGCCTACTCAGTAAATCAAAATGTTTAGTGCCACACAGAATGGGAACATGAAGATGCTTTGTAAAATGAAAAGTGTTCATCTGGTGTGCAAGGATAGCAACCAGCAACATCATTTTGTGCTTTGATGAACCCAGAAAATCAGCCTGCCTTTCATCCGATGCTGGACAGAAGTTCACTGTTTACACAACTGAAGTCTGTTTTGGCCATTTCTCCTGGCCTTGCCAAAACTTTCACAACTCATGACTCTTTCTGCTCTTTTCTTCCTGGGAAGATCAAAGGCCCATTCCTTAGAAAACTTAGAGCAAAAGGCTTCCTGGAAGATACCAGAAATGACGACACTGGGTCTACAAAACAGCCTGGACACTGCCTCCCTCTGCAGCCCAAATGTAACTGAGGGGCACTGTAGTTCACCACTGTCACCCCATCTAACATGGCCTCAATCTGCAAGAGCTGCAAGTGCCATCCAGCCCAGCTCCTCAGCGGAACTGCCCATCTGCTGGGCAGAGCTCTCGGTCCCTGGCTAACCAGAAGGCAGAGGACGGAAGTCACACTCTCAGCCTGTTGGCTGGCCTAACGCTTCCCCCACATGGTCCATTAAGACAAGGGACATTTAAAAAAAAAAAAGACAAGGGACATTGCTGTGTCCTCTGGAGACCACCAAGAACAAGAAATACGATTTGTGCCCTCAGGGCCTGTGCCAGGGCACCTCTGTGTAGACCAGCTGCCAAAGCCAGATAGCCAGGTCTTCGGTCATTCAGCTGCATCCACACCACACAGCATGCCCTAGAATTAGAGAAGGGAGATTTCCCTTGGGCCAAGCAGGAAGGCTCTTGGGAAGAGGTTGTTTTGAAGTTAGGTCCTGATAGTTCCACAACTGGAGCCAGAAAGAAGGAGGAATATGCAGGCACTTCAGGCTTACTTCCCCGTGTTGCCCGAGCCATGGAGATGGTGTCTTGGTGCAGGCCACATAGCCTCTCCTACCCATAAAGGATAGGAAGACCTCTTTTGGGACTCTGGAGATGACATGACAGCATGTACTTACAAGAAGCACAGTACAGAGCTCCTATGCTCCAGTAACATGGAAACTCCTCAGACATGAGCATCATCTGCAGGGCTGTGTAGATTACCAGTGACACAGATGTGTTGATCCCCAGTTGGAGAACCACAGGCTTTCTTAAATCCTTGGTACATCTGTAGTGTCTGCAGTAGCCCTGAGTTCCCACTGGCTCAGCAAGGGAGGGAAAATCATTTCTCACATCTGTGCCTACTAGACATTGTGCTAGTAGTAGTGAAACTCACCATGGAGGTAAGAGAAGCAGTTGTAGGCTGACATGATCCCTTTATGAGGGTGCCTGTCTTTGTTACTTTTCTCTCATTGCTAAGACAAATACTTGATGCCCCAAATGAAGGAAGGAAGGCAGAGTTTATTTAGCTCACAGTTTGTGGAGGTTTCAGTCCTTAATCAGCTGGCTCCAAGGTAGACTGGCTCATGGCAGGGAGCAACAGTTCATGGCAGTGGAAAACAGCACAAGCAACAAGAGCAAAAGGGGATGCGGACAGACAGAAGACTCTGTCACTTATATTGTAATGTAGGCCACACCTACTTAGGTGTGACACTCACACCCATAATCCCAGCGTTGGACCACTGGACCATCACAAACTCTAGAAGTCCACCTCCATGACTGCATGAGCCTTTGTGGGGACATCCAGACTCAAACCGTAACACTGCCGAAGTAGCAGCCGTGAGTGCTGCTTGTGTCACTAAGAATGCAGGTTTTGACAGCACCAGGACATCTGTGCTGGTCGGTGCTGTAAGGGAAAAGGTGCACCCTAGTCTTTAGGAGGCCACCGGACACCCCTGTCCTGACTTGGGTAGCCTGGTCCACGCAGAAACTCTGACAGTTTCAAAGACCAATCTTTCAGCTAAGTGGACTCAGAAGACCAGGTACTCTGGGTGGAGACACAGTCACCAGCCTAAGCATTGGGGGTAGGAGGCATTGTCGGGGTTTGAGTGGAAGAAAGATTCATTCCCCAGGGCTTGGCAGGATCATCTTTGGGGCCCTGTACAAATGGTGCTGTTATTCCCAATAACCAGCCAACCACAGGGCAGGCTACTTCCAGCTGCCCTCCTGATGCCCAGCTATGGCCCCACAGGAAGTATTTAATAAGAACAACAATATCCTGAATGGTCACTCCACAGCATGCAATTAAAAAAGTGTTTCTGTCCCACTTGGGGGAAAAAGAAGGGGGAAATTAACATCAGACAGGAAATTCCAATACCACAAGCTGGCTGCTGTCTGAGGGCTGAGGCTAAAGCTGAGTGCGCTCCCAGCTGAACCTGCCCCCGCCTCCCTGCACACAGCCTGGCAGGACCATGCATGGCGTCCACCCTGGCCGAGGTATATTACCAGACAAAACGGCTGCTGAAAATCAGAGTGCGCCAGGCTGGAGCCAGCACAAGCCACTTCACTGGGCAGCATCCTTGGCGCGGAGCAGGAGGCCGGGTGGGCAGGGACACAGAGAGAAATGCACATCCAACTGCACTCCAGTGAATGCCACAGTGAGAAGCTGGCTGGCAGCCACGTGGACCTCGTCTTGACGGTTGTACAATCTGTCCCCTCAGCTGGTGCCTCTAAGGCAGGCCCCAGAAGGCACACTGTGAGGCACAAACTGCAATAGCAGGGGTAGAACCTGGAGCTGGAGCTGTGGTTAATTAGGCTCTGGCGTTGAGCCCCTGAGCTGTTCTGGGCCTCAGTTTGCCCATCTGTTAAATGAAGGTCGTGACAGGACCCAAGTCAAAGGGAGATGGAGTAGGTCAGGCATGCAAGAGGGCTTCCAAGAGGGCCATTTCCACTGCCCGTTTTGATGAGCTCTTGCCTTTTCAGCAGGGGGGCAGAAGTCAGGCAAGCTGTATAGGGACCCTGAGGAGAAGCCCACAATTGCAGGGAATGGCAGGCGCTGCCCACCAGTCGCAGGAGACAGGTTGGCTCCAAGTTTGAGAACCTTAAGGTGAGAAGAAACATTAGGGATGGTTAAGCTGGATGAAGGTCTCAAAATCCATTCTCCAAAAAAGTATCCCAAAGCATACAACAGATTTGACACCCAGAGGACTATGGTTCCCAGAAATCTTATAGCTTGCAGAACATAATGGGGAAAGCATGAACCCAGCCAGGGGCCTGGAGACTAGTGTGGCCAGCAAGTCAGGATGGGTCCCATTGTCTTTTCACCTGTTGCACAGGCCAGAGCTGGGTCAAATGGCCCAGAGTGGCCACTGCCACTACCAATCAGCACCAGAGAATCTGTCAGCGGGAGGGGCCAGGCCAGCTGGCAGCTTCAAGCTGTCTGGTCACTGTCTCAGTAGTCCACTTGTCAGGGAATGACTGTGGCCCTTTCAAGAGGACATCTGTGCCACACTCTGCCTGCTTGATCCCCATGGGTCCTGACAGTGTCGCCTGCCGTGGGGCTTATCGTATCAGCAGCAATCTCTTTCCTGCAGATAGCGGGCTGAGGAATCCCAGCCTGGTGCTTGGGTCCTGCACATCACACCTTTGCTCAGAGTGCTGAGAGACTCTGCTTGTCGCTTTGCTATCACTTGTTAAAGGACAGTGAGGCCACCCCATGTGGTCCCACTAGGTGCTAGTGCAGGACCTCGGTCTGAGCTAGGCCAGCCTTTTATTTCGGTCTGAGCTAGGCCAGCCTTTTATTTCGGGTGCGTCCTGGGACAGAGCCAGCCAAAGCTAGTCAATGACCTTGACCAAATGGACCTATCTCTCCTGCAGTCAGCATACTGATGAAAAATCTTCTTTCTGCCTTCACTGAAGCAGGGCCCTCATAGACCACGTCCTTCGACCCCCTTACCAGTGTGGTCAAAATAATCACGTGACTCCAGGGACCCTTTACAACATTCTCTACCTGAAACCAGTGTCTTCTCTAGTGGCCCTGAACAGTAGAAATGCAATATGGACCTATGTTATTTGAAACCTTCTACTAGCTACATTAAGAACAAACTTTAAAGAGGGGTCATTTTAAAATACAATTTAATTGCCACCATTCCCAGCTGGGACCAGCCACATTTCAAGTCATACAGAGCTCCTGGCTAGGGCTTAACTAGTCACCATTGTTTACTCTGGAGTCCTGATGGACTTCTGGTCCAGCTGAATCAAAGTCCCATGCACATACAACATATGGTGATGAGAATTCTCCCCACACTTGAACCTTTCTTCACTTCTGAATCTTAGCTGCTTACATGCTTCTATGTGGTCACTTCACTGATTGATTAATCATTATTATTATTTCTTCTCTCCTTTCCTCCCTTCTTTGCATTCCCTGGACGTGCAAGGTTTCCCAGCATCTGTAGGAGGCTCCCTTGTTAGTGCCGTGACCCTTCTACCCTTCCACACCCTTACCCCGGCAGTGCACAGCCAGTCGGCAGTGCTTCCCTGGATCCTGCCCTGGACCACTGCCCACTGCCTTCCCGGTAAGCCTGGAATGTTCACAAACAAGGCAGTGGGTGTATGGACTCCTGAATCCTCCTGACAAATAAGAGTCCCCAGAAAGCAGAGCGATGGAGGGGTCACGAGGGCAAGGGCAGCGAGGCTGAGGAGAAACACAGGCTGAGCTAAAGCTTCCAGCTGCCTGACCATGGCATTCTGGGCCCCATTAACCGAAGGATGCTCAGGACACCCACCACACCCTCACACTCCAGCCCACCAGCTCCCACACTGCGGACAGGAACAGTGGTTCCCATGAGCAGGGATGGTGAGAGTCCACTCTGGGGCCAGAGGCCTGTTCACGAACCTCTGGAAAGAGCCCACTCTGTCTATTTTGCTGGTGGAAAAACTAAAGCATAGAAAATGTGCCCTCGGGCCTGGGCCACACCCTCAGTCTTGCTTCTTATAAGACCTTATAAAAAGGGGGGTGTGGGCACTCCAAGGCTTCCTAAACATCAAAAAACAGCCTCTTGCAAAACATTATTTGGATGAGCTAAGTATCTGAATTAAAAGCAGATGACAACTATTTCCTTTAAAATAAACAAAGCTTTGAATCCCCCCTCTGGGGTGGGGCACACTGTGTTTTAAGGTTGGAGAAAACAGAGCTGGGCTCCCACAAACCCCAGGGCTGCCTGGCCTGATCACTGTCATTTAGCATATCTCAGTCTCAACCCACTTTAGCAATCAGACCCTGCAGGGATCCAAGGGCATGACTGGGCGCCTCCTGGTACTGCTGTCTTCCTACACCGCACTCAGCACTTTCTGGATCCTGCCTCAGAGATTTCCACATCCCTGGGAACAGACCCCAGCTTGCAGACCCCAGCAAGCCTTCACCATCTCTCCTGCCTCCCGAGCACCCCAACTCATCCCACCCTTGACAAGCCCGGTCACACCCATCCTCCTCTGTGTGTCTTCATGGTTGTCTCCTCCACATCCTTCCTCCAAATCGGGAAGAGATCACACCACTTCCCCAAAGTCGAGAGAGCCCCACATGCAAGAGTTGAAGAATTTGTGCCCAAGGAAGGAAGGTGTAAACCCTGTCATGACTGGAAAACAGCCCCCCAAAGACAACATGGACAGCCAGCAGCAACTGAGGGTCAGCATAAATGAACGGACAACCAAGGAGAGAGAGTTCTGCTGCTAGGATCAACAGTAGACAGCAACACATGGGGTCAGCCATTAACTGGGCCCCCTGGGAACTGAAAACCCAGGGTCCTGACAGCACAGGCACAGGCTGGCCACATGCTGATACCCTCTTGTCTGTGTGCAGTTCATTAACACATCAATCCTCATAGCACATGACGGAAAAGGCATTCTTACTATCTCCATTTTACAGACCAAGAAACTGAGGCACAAAAAGGTTTAGTACTTACTGTGGGTCAGTCACATGGCTAATCAGTGTCCTAGCCAGGCCTCACACCCATCCATAGAAATTCTGAACACTCTCACAGTGGGAAGGGGCAGGGAGAGATTATCCAGGGCTACGAAAATGAACCAGGAGACGCAGGCCTTGTCTTTGCCCCCTAATCCTAGCCTCCAGGTGGTCCTGGCAAGGTGTAAGTACAGGAAGGTAAGCACACACAGGTGAGTGATGGGTTGGGTGAACACTCTATACGGAGGAGGCAGCGAGCTGACAATCACAAGGAATCACAGGAAACACAGGGCTAGACTAGATATTTCCACTTCATCTTGGGCCCTTCCAACAGCTAAGGTACCCCCCAAATAGAAATGGTATTCCATGTGGTAGCTTAAGCAGTGCCCAAGTATCTGGCAAACTCAGAGGCAAGTCCAAGAGGGACCCTTGGGGGGGTTATCTGTGTTCCCCAGCTGTGCTCCTGGTACCTGCTAATAACCCCCATGGATCATTCTGCCTGGCTCGGAAAACCTTCTGCCTGGAGTTACAAATGGGCCCCTTTCCTGCCTGTGGCCACAGCCCACGCGGGATTTTCAATGTTAGCATGCTGCCTATGTAATTAGGGTGCTGAAGATGGCAAAGGGCCCACCCCAGGTCCCCAGGAGTGATAGCAGTTCAGCAAAGGTACCCACCTGGTTCTGTGCTGATTAATGACAGGCCCTGCTAATAGCCCTGCTTAACACAGGAGTTTGTCAAGATTAAGTAATTGCCTTAAACAAACGTGTATTATCTTTCAAGTTCCACTGACAAATGACTGATGCTGGAAAATGGGGTGATGGATGTCTGTGACTCTATGTCACCAGCCCTCCCCCATTTGCATAAATTAAAACGCTGCTGTGGATCAGAATGGGGCCCAACAGACCCTGCCAACACACGAGGTGACCAAGGGTCTACCCATCAAAGCAGCTCAGGCCTGCAGGTCACTGGGGCATCACACGGTCTTGGAATGGGAGAAGGACTCACAGGCCGAGGTAGCCCAGATGTCCCATGGAGCTGGAGCTTTGGACAGGACAGCAAGAAAGAAGCCACCACCTGGGGAAACTGAGGAGGCCCAGAAAGAACCAAGGCCAACAGCCTCATGCAGGGCTACACTGGAGCCCACAGCTCCTGCCAGCATCTCTGCATGCAAACCCAGGGTCTCTCACTGAGGGCATGCACCGCTTATGGAATAAATAAAGCCTATGAAGGATCCACCGTCCTAAGGGTAATGAGAGGAGCCAGTGGCCGGGGTCAACCATCTATAAAAATGGTTTTATAGATGAGGCTGTGTTACTGTCTAATATAGTCCAGGAAGTGGATGTTTGTATTTGTATTTCTCTGAGCACTGGATTTCCAGGCCACGAGCTCCATCTTTCTCATCTAGGTCCCACAAGCATTTCATATACTTTCCTTCCCCATGGTGCTTGTTTGAGACCCTTTGCAGCAATGGATAGAGACACAGGCAGTGGGGAGGCGTTGGCAAGGACAAAGCTGACCACAGTCTCAGTGGCACCTTTGGGTGCTCTCCCTGAGGGACTCACCAAGGAAGAGTACTGTGGGCAGGTGCAACACTCTACCCAAGCAGCCAAGTGTGGAGGGTGCATTTACTCCCAACAAGGAATGACAGTGACCACGCTGCAATCCTATGGCTGCTGGTGGCTCAGGGAACAGAACTGGGGTCTCCACAACCTCTCTGGGAAGTTCACTATTGGGCACAAGCTACAGGCAGCAATGCACTCCTAAGCCTCACCATGGATCAAGAATGCACCTTCCAAGTAGAAGAGGAGGGTGACTTTGGCCTCTGTGTCTAGCTTCCAGGACAGTCTGCCCTCCAGAGGTGAGTCACTCAGTGCTCTACCCATAGTTGATTCCTCCTTCATTTCTGGGCAAAATAAGATTCTCAAACCAAACCACTCACCATGACTGCTTTCAGGCAGAAGTGACACCAACCAGAGCTGAAAGCTGTTCTCAGAACATTGGTTTCCCCCAGACCACTGCTTCAGAGCAGATGCCAGGAACCCATGGGTGGAGAGCAGAAGCCAGAGGCCTAAGAAGTGGCCAGGCCCAGGAGGCAGACATGGTGCCTGCAGGGGTCATGGGGGCCTCTTGCTGCAGTTCTGGCTCTTTTTCTTTCTAGATGCTTAGTGGGACCGAGAGTGAACAATCCAGAGAACCCCAAGTTTCAGGGAGCAGACTCAACACTGAGGACAAAGACCCTGACCCACAAGGGCTCAGGAAAGCATCCCTCCCACCTGCCGAGATGAGGGAAAGTGCAGTGCTGCTCTCCTGCTCCACCCAAGTCACCCTGACATCCACGTGCATGCTCTGTGCTCTGCGCCAGGACCCTCTGCTCCATACGAAAGCCCTCTCAAGCCAAAGCCAAGCAGAAGCCGAGCACACAGCTCCACTGCCACAGGAAGACGGGCAACCCTCTGCCTGAGTGTCCTGCCATCGACTGTGCCAACTGCCCCATAGTATCACGTGGACATGAGGCCGTGAGGAGCAATGCACAGCAGGATCACTGAGGATGGTCTCAAAGCCACTCCCTGGCACCACGAGAGAGGACTGCTAAGCTCCCATGAGGACAATGCCTGCCACATGCACATTGTTCACCCTGTCCCAGCCCAGTTCTCTAATGGCAAAAAACACAATGAGTATCTGTTAAATGACATATAATAACAAAATACTGTCTGGGGCGAGCTCCTGCAGGACAATTCTAGGCACATGGTGGTTACATGCTGACTTGCCCTTCACTCCAATCCTGTATGTGTGTGTGGGGGGCGGGGTTACTACTATCACTCCCATTTACAGGTGAGGAAACAGGCTTGAAAGTTATACAACCTGTCTACCATCACATAGCGAGCAATTGTCATGCAGGAATTTGAACACATGGCTGTGATTCTAAAGGCTGTAGGCTTAATCATTTACCCACCCTGCCTACCGGTGACGATGATAGGGAGGTACACACCATGCCTGCTCTTGTGCATGCAGTCTGCCTGGCTGGAGAAATGGAGAAGCCCAAGCCCTCAACCACAGAAAATGCACACCCAGGTGATGGATAGACCAGCTCTGCAGGGTCTCCCGCAGGGAGGCTATGGCTCCCCAGACTCCCAGTTCAGATTCATCTCCACTGTTTAGCCCATGTCTTTGGGTCCAGATGTCTCTCTGCATCTTCAGACCTCCTGAGGGGCCCAGGATCTAGGCTGTGCTCTGCAGAAGCAGAGAAGAAATTATGTGGGCCCAGGTATAATGGGTCTTCCAAGGCCAGCAGAGAGACACCCATGCAACAAGTGACAGCCCGGCTGAGGACAGGGCCAAGAGACCACAGGCAAAGGTGCAGCCCTAAGAAGTTGCTTGGGCTCCAGCAGGGGTTGCAGGAGTTGCCTGGGGCTGCAGCAGCTCAGTGCTTGCCACAGCATAGACAGGAAGCTCATGGGGGAGGCGGAGGTGTGACAAGGCTTGCATGACATTGAGGACATGGTTGGTGATGGAGAGACAGTTTAGAGTTTTACACAAGGCACTGCAGGTGTCAGGTTGGTGTGGTGTGCAGGGTGCATGAATGGTGCTGGGGGCCAAGAGATTAAGGTGTTAATCAGTCTTACCTTGGAATGGGGGTGAAAGAAGAGGGGTGCTGCCCAAGGCAGGGAGGCAGAGCTGGTGGAGAGAGCGGGAAGTGCTTATGACCAGTGGAGGACCCGGGTGTGTAGGACTTGGTGCTAGGGATTGAGTCGAACATCTTGTGGGCAGGGTGGTGACTTTGGGCTAGGTGGTCGTGCTGTCCCCACCTACAAGAGGGGCCTCAGGAAAGAAAGGCTGCTCTGTGGGCAAGAAAATGAGACATACAGTTTCAGGGGCTGTGGAGACGAGCTGGGCATGTCCAGGGACTGGTGGTAGAAATGAGGCCACTGCTGAGGGGATGCTGTGATCTGGGTGCCTTTGGTAGTGGCTCTGACCATGATTGGCCAGTGTGTAAAGGGGTGAAAGGGGTGAAATGAGCCAGAGTTGGAGTCAGGCGAGCAGGGCTCTTGCCTACTAGCCTAGCTCACCAGACTCCTTGGGTCTGCTGACACTGAGGTGTCATCTAGGAGCTGCCAGCTTAGCCAGCTGGACCCAGGCCCCAGTATTCTGCTCTCTGCCCACATGGTATCCAATGCACGAGAGGGCCGAGCCTGTGCTGAGTGCCTGGCAGAGCTTGAAGTGCCAGTCCTCCCCTGGACAGACAGCATGGCCTCCATCATATAGGAGTGGGCAAGCAAGGGAAGGATGAGCTAGTGCACTGGCCACCTGGGTAGACACCTGGACCAGTGTAAAGAGTAACACAGTCATGTTCAAATCAGTTCCTGCTAACTCCTAGGTGCAGGTGACACCTGCTTCACAATCAGATATTATGTCCTGAGCTCTTTGTTGGCTTCCAAATGAAATAAGAGAGGGTGGCAAACCCAGAGCAGGTCCATGGGTCTTCCAGATGAGGAAACCTTCCTTGTCCTGAACTATGTCCCATGCCCAATCCCTGGGGCAGCCACAGGGAGATGGGCAGAGGCACACCCGCGTCACCCAGGGGCTCTGATAGCTCCCACGCTTCTGGGCTGGGACGAGTTCTGCCTATTTGGGATACCCGTTCCTTGCTCTGGGTATCCCAAATAGGCAGAACTCATCCAAAACTCTGGGAAGGCTTTGGTTTCCTAATCCTGTCTCTGCCACTTAGCAGCTGTGTGACCTTGGGCAGATCATAAACTCTCTGAGTCTTGGAACTTTTTCTATGTCACTTCCTTCCCTGGCAGTGAGTGAGATCACGCAAAGTAACCTGGTTATCCGGCTGCCAGCACACCTACCTCTCAGTTTCCAAGCTGGCACCTGGAGGATACAACAGGGGCAGTCTCCTCACTGTGCTGTCTGGGTGCATGCTGAGGAGGCAGAACTCTCCAGTAGCAGCATGCTGGGTCTTGGTTTCCCCTCCCTTTCTCCTTCGTTCCCTCTACGCCACCCTCCTTTGCAGGAACTAAGAGTCCCCTTTTACAGCCCCTTACTGCAGGTCCCCGGGGAGCCAGAGGCTGGCAGGAATGACTGCTAATACTTCCAGGCACATTTACTGAAACCTTCTGACACGGAGGATATTTTTATGAGATAAGTATGCTCTGTCGGTATCAACCAGCCAGTTTCATTGCTCACATTTCAGTCCTGCAGAAAGCCTTTTTCAATCACTGTCCTTGGCAACGATAAACTTTAATGGCTGAGGGAAAACCTGCAGCTCAGGGCTCTCTGTCCTTCTCGCCTCTCTGCCCCAGGCTGGCCATCTCCTCTTCTCTCCCCAAGCTGAGCCGGAGGGCAGACAGGGACAGGGGGCTATCATCTCCCCACCCGCCCCTCCAGTTTCTTCTGTTTCTCAATGCTGATGAATGGAAGGCTTTGGAAATACATCAGGAGGTCTGGGGAGTTAAAAAAAATATGCTAATACTCAGACCAGACCCTTGCTAATACTCAGACCTCCCCATTCTGGTCACTCCTGGCATCACTAACTGAGCCATGCTTGCTCGTGCTGGACATCCTCATGGTGAAAGGTGCTTGGGCCTTAGGTGAGCAAGGAAGACAGCTTCCTCTCCCACCTGTGTCACCTCCCTGCTCACCCTACATACACACCCACTGCTCTTCTGCCACCCGTCTGCTTCTCCCCAACCTCACTTCCTCCAACTCCATGTCTTCTGCCCAATCAACCCAAATCCCTGGCCTGTGGGGAGTTGCCCATCACCCTGTCCCACTCATCACCAGCCATCCGATCGCTGGGATGAGCAGATACAGGGTCAGAGGAGAAGGGGACAGAGCTGCAGCAAGCAGAAGGTGGGGGTGCACAGGGGCTTTGGAAGGCTCACTGTCCCCTGGCCCTTCCTGCCCAGCTCTGCTAGCATCTGATGCACAGGTCTTCATACATCTCAAGAGCAGGCGGAGTCTCAGTTCCCCCGCACGAAACACCCACTTCAGAAATGAAGGTGCCACGCAGGACCCCTGAGTGCTGAGTCTAGTTCTCAGGGCCTGGCTGGGTTTTCCTATGTCCTTAATCTGTCTTCTCACAGGCCAAGCCTTCAGGGAATGGATCCACGTAGTGAAACAGAGCAGCCCGTCTCTCTGTACATGCTGGCTGGCTTGGGGGTTCCAGGGGAAGGGTCACCTGCCTCCGTATCAACAGGCCAGTAGACGGTTTAAAGAAATCCTGAGTTGCCTTTTTCCCCTAACGTTAACTCATTCCGCTGGTTAGCTGGCCCCAAATTCTGCCATGGAGAAGTGACCTCACTGAAGACCCCTCTGCCACCTGTTCCTTGTGTTTCACTTCCCTCTCTCACCTCAGCCTGGGCCATGTATTATTACACTCTTGGAATGAGCAATTTCCAAAACTTCCAAACATGCTCACAAGTGCCACCTGTCTTCCCCCATCCGTCAATGCCACAAAACTCATTTCTCCTTGGAAAATGAAGGAAGCCCAGCGTGGGAGACCAGCTAAACATTTCCTCCGAAATGCACACGTGCTGTAGACTGCTGAAGCTGAACTCCAACCCCTGATGCTAGTTGGAGGTAAACAGCCTGTTGCCACCATGGCCCATCAGCCAGGAGGGACTGCAGGGAGGGACAGTGCAGACTCCAGAGGGGCTCTGGCTAATAATCAAGCCCAGCTTCACAGTACCAGCTGGAATTTTAATCTTGCCCATAGCCTATGACAAGGAGTGGGTGCCTCCCCACAGCCCCGTGAGCACATCATGCTTCCAGCCTTCTCTCCCTTATCATGCACGTTCTCAAGGACCTGGTTTAAGCTCTCTCCTTCCAACCCTCCTGGAATACGAGCCCCAAGGAGGTGCCTCCTCTTCATTAAGGAGTAGGATGCTATAAGATCCAGAACTGACCCGGGTTGTCAATTACTATCAGCTACCACATCCACTTCTACAACTAGACTCTACACTTGTCTTATTGTGCATTTTTCCAGCAAGCCTTCTATAGCCAGTTTTTAAAGGCTCTTCCGTGCTTATAAATGTTTGCAGCCAGCTCTTGGAGGAGGTGCAAGGGGTGAAAACATCTGTATCACTTGCTAATTCCCTGGGTGTAAATGTTCTCACTGTGGCTGATCTCAAGACACTACCAAGGCGGAGCAGGGAGGAGATGTGTACAATTGACTCTGGTGAGCTGATAAGAGCTTGCTTCAGTATGCCACTGACAGACACACTGAGTTCACAACTCCTCTTTCTTTAACAGGGGGGTGGTCCCAGGATTTCTTGAAAATTAAATTATACTATTTTCTACCAAAGGGGGGGGTTCCCCCTTCCAATGAGCATACCCAGTGCTGGAGCGTACATTACAAAGTACCATGCTGAATCTCTTTTGACAATATATCTTAAGAATCATACCCACTGTCAGTAAGGCCACCTTCTTAATCTATTCCACAGTAAAAATCTAAGGAGTGAAAAGTGTTATACAACAAAATATGATGATATAGAACTTCCAAACCAAACAATTGAAGGAACCCTTAAAGTTTAACAACAGGGAAGTGGTTAGATAAGAGGATATTGCAAAATTTGACCACAAATAATAAGAAAAAGGGTGCTATTATGGTCTTTCTCCACCAAAATTCATGCTGAAATTGAACTGTTAATACAGTATAATAGCACTGGGGGGGGGGCCTTGGGAAGTATTTGGGACACTGGAGCTTTGCCCTTGTGAAAGGATTAGTATGGTTTTCACTAGGGTGGGTTGCTACAAAGCACTGGGTTCCCACTGTCCCTTCCAATTTCTTCCATATACAGAGATGCACAAGGTCCTCACCCAAAGCTAAGCAGATGTGATAGTATGGTTTTGGGTCTCTACCTTCTAGGACTGTGAATTAAGTAAACCTCTTTTCCTTAATGAATCACTCAGACCCAGGTATTTTGTTATTGCAGCTAACAACGGACCAGAAGAGGTGTGCTTCTTGGAGAAACACCCTTCTACTGGCAACTTTCTCCTGGGGCCTGGGGCTGTGAAGACTCACAGACCATGGAGCAGTGTCCTCCCCAGCAGATGCTGTCTCTCCACCACAGCCTTGGAGTAATGGGTTGGCCAAACTGATGGGATAAATCAATGCCAAGGACGCTGTCACCCCGGGCAATCCCACTCCACTCAATTTTCATGAGAATTTAGCAGCTCTGCATGGTTTTTAAGAACCCAATTGTATCTTGACACTTTTTAAATGATGCCTCTTTAGATCCTGCTATAATTTATCTTTTACTTGGGAACAGCTCTACTTCCATAACCATTTAGAAGTGGGGGGACTGCACACAGTGACTTCGCTTAATTTAAAATAGCCCACACTCAGTAAAACACGGATGACAGGGGTTTGCCAAATGTGAATTCCATGTCAGAAGCCCATTTTGGGAAAGCTTAAGTGGCTTTATTTTGAAAGAAAATACACATTTAGGAGATGTTTACAGATGCGAGTAGGGGTGAGGGGTAAGTGTGTGGGTGTGTGAGAAAGAACACTTACTAATACAAGCAAAGCCTCAAAGCTAAGATTTACACCCATCTGGCAAAAGAACTTGGTTCTCTATTTTTACTTAAAAAAATACAAAAAAAGAATGATTTCAGCGTCCTAAGGGAAATAAGTGATCACAGTCCAACAGATGTCCCTCCTGAACCTCAGCTCTACACACCCAAGCCTGACTCTGGACCTTGGGCTTCATGGATGCAAGTCGCCCTTGGAGTGCCCTCAACTACCCTGAGCAAGTTGCTTGACCTCTCCGACCTCTGATGTCTGGGTACAATGCTCATCACAGACATCCCTTGGCTGCTCTACCCAGAGTCAGGAAAGTAAAAGGAAGAGTAGCAAAGTGTGATTTTCCAATGCTTAATGGGAATGTGCAAGGTACTGTCCTCTCACCTTGTTTTACACAGTCCTTATGGGCCCAGGTTTATCACCCCTTTGATGCAAAGGGGAAACTGAGGCAACAAGTTCTCAGAGCCTATACCCAGATGACCAAACAGCTGAAGAATGAGACCACTAAATAGAAAGAGCTTTAGTATTCAGAAACCACTTATTCCAGTCCTTACTGCCCAATACCACAGTGGGGCTGTCACCAGCTATATGTGTAAAACAAAGATTCCCAGGCCCTACCCTGCACCTAGGCATTCAGAAGCTACATTTGAGCAAGATCCTGAAGTGATTCTTTGGCACACTGAGGTCTGGGAAGCACTGGTTTAGGGCTTTAGTTTGTCAAAAAAAAAAAAAAAAAAGGGGGAATGAGAAAAGCTAGAAAATAAAAGAACAGCAGCAACCAAAAGAGAGATGGTTGTACAAGGCAACAGGAGCAGCACATAAGCCAAGCCTACCAGCGCTGATCTTGCTGGACTGTTGAGCTGAAAGCCAAGCGAAGTTCTCAGATACGCTGCCACAGCTGCACCCCAGGCCGGCACCCACTGAATCTCTTGGGGGTCCTGTTAGAAATGCAAATGGCCGGCACTACCTCAAACCCATAGAAGCAGGAACTGGGGTTGGAACTCAGGGAAGCAGGCATTCGCTATGCTGGGCGCCCTGCACTGGTCAAGTCATTAATGCTTTACTGCAGGTCTGCACTGGGCCGGTCACCAGTAGCAGAAACAATCTGTTGTTCTCCCTGTGTGAAGTGCACATCTAAAGCATGTTTTTGTCTGTCACCTCATTTAACCCTCAGCAGCCACAGTGTGGGTGAGATGGGTGCTGCCCTTCCTATTCAGAAGGGGAGACCCAGGGCCCTGCTCTTGACAGGTTGGAACCAGGCTGAGCAGAATGCTGTGCAGAGCGCTCTAGGGCCTGGCTCCCTGGGCACTGCTATAGCTGGCAGTCATCCTCAGCACACTCCAGGCCACACCCACACGGCCTGAGCCTTGTTCACTCAGCTGGGGCTAAGTGTGCAGCTGGGAGCAGGCTGGGGCAGTGTCCACTCCATCCACCTGCAGCCTCTCCTCTGGGGCAACTTAACCGACACTGCAGCCTGAGAAAGCAAGCCTCAGAAGTGAACTCCTAAAGCGACAAAGTACTCTCCTGCCATTCCTTCTCTCTTACAGAAATCTGCAAAACACTCATCTCCCACCAAGATGTGGCTTGTGAAATGCAAACCCACATAGTCAGCTGCAGTCTGATTCACAACAGGCTGGCTCTGCACAGGGCTGCCCAGGACAGAGATGCCCCGTGGGGTGCAGGAGGCTGCCATCTCTCTGGAGGGGTTTCCAGGAAGGCCAAGGTGCCTGGGAGAAGGTGCAAAGGTGTGAGCCACCAGGCATCCTCCGGAAGGGAGATGGAGCACTCTTGGTCTTCACCGAGACTCTGTCATTGGAAGTGCGCTGTGCTAACAGCAGCCACTGCTCCCAGCTTTGCTCGCCATCTCTGGTTTCAGAACAGTGTTGCCCTGACAAAGTAAGGAGAAGATCCCGAGTGTCAGCAGTGTCATTTTGGACAGGTTACACCACCTCTCTGAACCCTGATTCCTCATCTAAATACGGGTAGTAATAATTCTCACCATCCGTGATCAAGTGAGACTCTGTGTTAAGTGTTGAGCCCACGCCAGATGTCTCATAAATGTTCATTTTTCCCTCCTTCAAGCCCAGCTCTGCTCTCCTTGCTGCAAAAACACTGACAAACGCGTGCCACAGTTAAGAACCAATCCGGCCACAGACTCCGGAGTTAGGAATTCCTTGCCTACGTCCATTTGCATCTCCATTGGCAACTGCTACAATTTTAAAAGCTTGATATTTATTTAGTTATTTATTTTGCACTGTAAATACAACATATGTTTACAGGGATAGTTATTTTTCTCTGTAAACACTGAAACTGTCTGGGGGGACATATAATCCCTAGCTCACAGGACTGGAATTATTTTTCTTTATGACAATCATTTTGGTTTTTGAAAATCTACTATGCCAGTGCCCTATGCTGGTATGTTTTACTGTAATCTGGAGGGAGAAAGAGGTGGAAGAGAGCTACTCCACACAATAGCCATGAGAAAGGCAAGGTCCTGGGTGAAAAAATAAAATTACATTTATAGCTCCCGATAGCAGAAGCTGGACAGGTGGATATCTGCAGATTCTGTGGCAAGATCTGTCTCCTTGACCATGACAGTGACAGCTAATGAATAATAAAATGTCACTGAGTGGAATAGAGCCATTGGACAGCATCAAGAGACTCGGTAAGAAAAGTCTTACAAAGTTTTAGTGATGAATAGAGATGACCAACGGAATATAAATATGAGGTCAAAGATATCATCAGCTCAACCTAAGAAACTGTCTGCCAAACCCATTCATTGCACAGAGAGGGAAACTGAGGCCCCACGAGACTTTCAAGCCTTTCTGAGGTCACATACACTAATGGCAGAGTGTAAAATACTTCTTTTATTCCCTGAATAGAGGGAGAGCTGAGGGATATGTATCTGAGGGAAATTATATAATATGTCCTTGGTTAGGACACAGCTCAAAGATTACAGGTTGGTGGTGTCATCCAGGAGGCTGAAGCCCAACAGAACCCCTGCCCCCTGATAACCCAATGCTCGAGATTTCCGCCCTCCTGGAAAAAGCAATATTGTGGTTGCCTTTGCTTAGTTTTCATTCTATCTCCTATGAACAAAGCGTAGGCATTCAGACTCTTTAGCATAGAAACACGAAGCTGAGAGGGGACATTGTTCCCTACTTCTCTTATTACTCGGGCAGAGTGAGGGAGCAGGGTCCTCATCACTGCAGACTAAAATAGAAGACCCCAAAGATGAGCCCTGCTTCCTGTAGCAGGAAATAAAAC
>PVJX010018164.1:0-36929 GCA_004027295.1 Dolichotis patagonum
TCTTCCAAAACCCTTTTCTCAAATGTGGGAAGGGTTAATTTGCTATCTTCTGCTTCTGCAACAGAACTGAGGAATATGGAGGGCAGATAAGGCCAAGTAAGAAAACAGCAGGCGACTGCATAAGGAAGAGAAGGCAGAGGAAGAGTATGTCCCTACTACTCTGGTGTTCTCAGATCAGGACAGTAACGTGGGAACCAACCTGTGGGAGGTTTAGAATCACTGCCTCAGAATCCCTTCCTACTGCAGAATCCACAATCACACTCTTGATGTTTAAGTTGGAGCTTGCAGCTGCCCCAAATGTCCCTAAATGGCAGTGGGTACCTGGATACACCTGAATCCTGCAGTGGGACTCAGAAATCTCAGCCAGTCAGCTATCCAGTCTGTTTCCCAGTAACACAACTCCAAATTTTATAAGGTTTGGGTTTTTTGGGGGGAAGGGGACTTACTTATGGCAGGGTTTATATATCCAGAGACCAAAGGGAGGGACTTTCATAGGTATCTGTGTTTTGTTTAAATCTGGCCTTAATTCGGACAGCCTCTGCAAGTAAGGCGTTCCATCTCCTTGAGTCTTAGTATGAGGCTATGCTGACAACACGCACTACACCGGCAGCCTCCTTGCAGTTAGCACGTGAGCAGCATGGCCTCGGGGCAGCCAGGATGGTAAACCTGCCATGGCCCTGGTGCTGAGGGATGCCAGTGGTGTCCTGACAGCTTGGCTGCCCAGCCCTCAGAACTAGATCTCCATCTTTCCTGTGATTCCAAGAGCTACTGTTTTTTTTTTTTCAAAATATTTTTCTTCTAAACCAGATAAATATTCTTGTAACTAAAATTCTTACTATATAACTAGATTTTAAGGGGGAAGTAACAGTCTTCAGCCCAACTTTTGACTAGTGCCACATGGAGGCGGGCCATCCACTAATAGAGTGCAGGGGACATAGAGGGCCAGAGTGAACTGATGAGATGCTTGGAACAACTATAGAATCCTTTTAGAATGAGTCTGCTCCTAGCACCAAATTACTGCTTCCTTGACCAACTATTTGAACTCTCCAGCTTCAATGCCTTCTTCCTTGTATTGATGTGGGCCAGGGCTCAGGATTCTCACTGTGGTACAAAATAGAAGCAGTTGTTTCATCCTCTCAAGTTCTGAAGATGTGGTCCTCTGAATTGGAGAGGCAGCTCAGAGGAGCAAAATGTCTTAACAGACTTACATTTTCCTTGGGCCTTTAAAAAGTTCGGGGCCAATTTTGCACCCAAGTTCAGTTAGGGTGTCTGACCATGGAGGCAGTGATTAGTGATGCAGCCACAAGCCAAGGATGCCAGCAGCTTTCAGAAGCTGGAGAAACCAGGAACGACTCCTCCCCTAGAGTGGCACAGGGAGTGTTACCACGAGGACACCTAGGAAAACTGAGGTGGGGTTGGGCCTGCAGAACTGTGAGAGAACTTTCTGTTGTTTTAGGCCATTGAGCTGAAGGTAACTTGTTAACAGTGTCTGCAGGAAACTAATATACACCCCAAAAACTAATACAGTGCCTGTCTGGTAGCAGGCACTCAAAAAGTATTTCATGAATTCACTGAGTTAAGAATAAAAGGGAAAATTCTTTCAAAAGGGAGTTCCTCACAGGCTTAGTGGAAGTAGGACTAGAATGGTTCCTTGAAGAATTTGATGCATAATAACAGGAAGAAACAGAGCAAGAGGTCATTTCCAGTGGTGAAGATAAATGGCAAAGCAAGGAGTAGGAGGGCTGCCTGTGAGGGTGGGGACGCTGGGATGCTGGCCCAGCTCACTTTGGGAGACAGCAGAGGAAGCACGCAGTGCAAAAGCCCTGCCCCTCCACTCTGCAGTCCATACACCAGCCTTCCCTCCAAAGCAGCCATTCCTTCCAGATTCTTCTAAGGGCCAAGCATAGGTTGTGGTGGTTTTGGTACACGGTGGAAATCCCACCCTGGGGGACCCATTTGAAACCTATTTAGAGCTTAGTAGGATGGAAAGAACATGTGTACTCTTTCAGGAAATGACTGTGAGATATTGGCCAACTGTTTGGCATTGTCTCACTTTCTTTTCTGCAATAGTTCGAACTCACGAAGTCCATTCTTCAGCTGACTGTCGATGTGGTTACCCGCATAGCAAACTGACAGGCTCATCATCTGTCTCCGAGGTTCTAACACTCACTCCACACCCAGCACCCAAGAAGAAAAACAAGGCCAACTCTATTTCAGCATCTAGTATTCTGCTCAGGCTCTGGGAGCACATCGGCATGGTGACAACCATTGTTCTGATGGCACTGATGGTCCTGAGATGATAGGTCTTAACAGGCCTTCCTGTGAATTCTCAAAAGCAAAGCTTCTTTAATATAGTTAGTGATACACCAGAATCTCAGGTTAACCAGAACATTCCATCCTCTGCTCACATTCAGAAAGTTTTCCATCATGACAATCCCCAGCAGACAGGCTTCAAAAAAATCTTTGCCACAGATCCAAGGTCGCCTATTATTTTTTTCAAGAACAATTTCAGAAATATTTAAAACTTGAGAGATGATAATAGATTTTGAAGTGGAAATAAAAGACCATTGGAAAAGAATGAAGAGTAAAAGGAATAGTCTCAGATAGGGAAATTTACCATGTGTGCAAGGTGGCATCACAAATCAGTGGAGAAAATAAAAATTATTGAACTGAAAATGACAACTATAGCAATTTGGACAATGACCAAACTGATGTACATCTCACACCATACCATAAATTCCAAATGGATTATTTGTTTAAATATAAACAAACATGCTCTGGTTTCTCTTCCTATTGCATAAGTCTTTCATTTTTTAAATATAAACAAAAATATCAGACCAGCACTAGTAGATAAAAATTAAGATACATATGCTGGAAAAGAATATTTAAGGTATGACACCCATGCCAGAAACCATAAGGCTGACAAACTCAACTGTATACAAATTATAAACTTCAGAATGAGAGAAAAAACAAAGTTAAAGAATAAATGACAAAAATTAGGGGAAATACTGCAACCTATATGACAAAGAATTAACATCCTTTTGCAGACAGTTCTTAAATTAGCTACAGTGGTTAAAAGCAATCTCCTTCATCCTTCTCTTCCTGTCTATTTGTCCAATTCAGTTACGCATTTTTACTCCACACTCCTAGAACAAGGATCAGAAGCCTATTTATTGGATTTCCTAGACAAAGAAGGAAATGACCCAAAATTCCTGCCCTGATACTTTTCCACAGGATGGGCTTCCTTGGAATGGACACACAGGATATACCAGAAAAAGGTAACACTGAAGCATTCACAGTGATTATCTCTAAGTTTAGAGTGAATTATTTTTTCCACTCTCCTGTCTCTAGTTCTAAAATTTTCTAAATTGATAGACTTTGCTTTGACATAAGGGAAAACTGTCAGTCCAAGTTCTTAAGTATAAGCAACAGACACTGGTTCTGGTTTAAGAAGTTAAGTGATTTAAGTATGACACACAGCATGCCCCAGCTCATGAGCACTTCTGTTCACAATTGGCTGTCAAAAAAAAAAAAAAAACAACAAAATTTTGCTTCTGTTCACAAACTCCACATCGGGGGGGGGGAACACATCCATGGCCATCTTCCCACACAAACACTAATGTGGCCATCTTCCCCAAAATCGTAACATAAAGTAAGTTTGTGAACTGAGGTATCACTGTACATGGTACCTCACTGAATTCTAGGGAAGGTGGAAAACAATGGGCTACAGCAATGGAAACGAGCTTCTAAGTCATCCTGCAAGGTTTGTCTGGTAAGAAAACTGCTGTCCCCAAAAGCATTGAGGGGCTGATCTTTAGGCCGCGACCAAGTCTACACCAAGAACTTGATTTTGACGATTCCTACTACCAGAATGTCACCTCCACCTCTTATTTTGTTCCCTTATCGACACTGAGAGCACCACTGGCAGAATGACCTGGCTTGGGTCATGTGCCTGCACCCCCACAGCAACAGTGTCAGGATAAAGCGATTACGAGGCATTTTCAAGTTCTACAGCGGGCAGATGTCTGTTTTCTCAAGACCCATAAAGCAGAACTTTCTAAACACACAAAGATGACTGCTTATTTTCCCTAAGAATTTTTGCTAATAAACGCACTGTTGGTTGAACACGATTTTTTTTTAATTAAAGCTTATAATGGTTAACATGCTAATTTACAACTGGTATGAATTAATTTGGTCATAGTGGGTTTTAATTCCTGCCTCAGAGAACCACTGATTTTCTATGTTTGAGTGGAAGCAAGAGAGACAAAACAAAATAGGAGCATATGGTCCTGAGGCAAGGGAGTGCACTAATGGGGGACTTAACATATGGTGGTCATGCCAAAGAAAATATTACTTGATGACACTTGTTCCTGCAAAGTAAGAAAGATTTTGTTCTTTCCGTGTGACCTATTTTGTTTGACATCGGGGAGAGGGATGGGGCTCTCAACTCAGACCATGGTATGGGCAAGTGGAAATTTACAGCCAAGGAGCAGAATCAGGGGATAGAAAATAACTAAGAGAAAATATCACAGGTAAGGAGGATTCTGGACAAATTGACTTAACAAGATTCTTGCTGAAGACAAGCCAGGGTGATCGGACGTCACCTGGAACAAGATAGAGGATGAGGGACCCATCCAGATATCAAGATTGCCAAATTGATTTAGCGAAATTCTTTGCTAACGCTGAATTTTGCAAGTACACAAATGGGCTGTCACAGCTTTTCGTTCCTGTGACAAAAAAAATCTGAGAAAGTCAACTTAGAAGCCAGGGATGGAGCTCAGCAACACAGCACCTGCCTAGCAAGTATGAGGTCGTGAGTTCAATCCCCGGTACCAAAAAGAAAGTCACCTTAAAGGAGGGTTTATTTTAGCTCATGGTTTCAGAGGTGTCAGTCCATGGTTATTTGGTTCCGTTGATTTTGGACTCATGGCAAGGCAGAGCATCACAGTAAAGAGCGTGGAGCAGAGCAAAGCAGCTCACCCCACGGCAGCTGGGAGGCAGAGAGAGGGGAGAGCATGTCACAGTGGCTTCCTTCGGTTTCAGTGTTACCCATATTCATAGTGGGTCTCCTTCGTCATTTTGCTGTCCCATATACCAATCATTTCTGGAAACATCCCCCAAGTATACCTGGAAGTATGCTTTACTAACTTACTGGGCCTTTCTCAATCAAGTTGATAACCAAGATTAACCATTGTATGGTCCTAGAGGTTTCCAGAGTCTACCTAAAATTTCACCAAGCAAAGAATCTTTTTAAAGCACATATGAAACCTGAAGGGAGGGACATTAGGTAATGGAACAAGCAGAAAGACAGGGGGAAAAAAAACAACCTCCTAGAGACAGGTATCCACCTTAGAAATTTGACTATCTGTGGAACAAGAATTAGATGAGAAAATAAAACGGATTTTTCCCTTGTAAACCCAGATGGACCTAAATGTAGGTAACTACTACTCATGTGCAGTCATCTCTGCACAGATTATTCCAAGTTTAAAAACGGCATTCTCACCATCACGAGGAAGATGTTCTCCCTGGACCCCAAGGCACGTGCAGAGGGAGATTTGAGCAGCAGGCCAGCTGACGCACTGTACCCAAGGGGGACTACCTGTCAGTTTCCAAATAACCATGCTCTTCTGGAAGGATGGTGTCCACATGAGTGTATTCTCATCGTTGGGTTCATTACTAGGAAGCTCAGAGGTCAGCTCCAGAAAAGGAACCAAAAAAGGATGGTATTTAGTAACGATTTTCTGGATCTCAAACGGCTGCTGCTTTCTTCCTATCCTTCTGGTACTTACCATCCTCCTTTTTCTCTCTCATAATAAAGGGGGGAAACTGCACACCACCTTAAAATTCTTTTTGTAATGAGGTAAGTAAGAATAATAAATATGCACATTGACATTTGCTTGGGAACCTAGAATATAAATTAAAAGGCACTAGCTCTTTCTTTTGGTTAGACATCAAATCACAATTAAATCTTCTTCAAATTCTCTGTTGTCCTGGTAACTGCTCTCTACTTAGAGAACACAGAGGGTGAGCTTGCCCAACAGGGTCTGGAAGGAGAGCAAGGGCTTATTAAAGAATTCTTCCTGATGCTCAGAACCATACACGCTGTGCCAGGACGCAACACGGAGTTGGAGGGACGCCCTCCTCAGGTTACCCCTCCCCGTGGCTGTGATGTTTGGGTTCTGCTGCTGTTAAAAGGCTGTGCACGTTATAATAACAAGATTGGCTACGGTACACCAAAAACATTGATGACAAACAGTATTGTGGATAATCAGATTGCAAAGCCTCTTAAACACATTCGACTCTAAAAGATATATTTAGACTTAGAGAAACAGTAGCTGGGGGATTTTTTTTTTTTAAAGTGTCAATTGGTGTGAATGAATCAAGATGGTTTCAAAAGAGCCACACTGCTAAGGAATTAAGGCCAACTGGAACAACTCACTTTAAAAAAGGCCTCCAAACTCAAGAGAGCAGCTCATATTTATTTTACTGAGGCCAATATATTTTAATCCCCAGGTTTTATACTGGTAGTCCTGAAATGGTTCATCTCTCTCACCACTTGTCCAACTACGAATGACTCTTAATTGTGCATAAATACAATCTTGCAGCTCCTATGAGACAATTGTATGCAGCAAAAGCAACAAAGCAGGGAAACTTTAAGTAGCAGTCATTTTTATTTTGGCTTAACAGATTTTTAGCAAGAAGACTCTGAATATGAATCGGCTTCATTTTTAAACCCTGAAGAAAATTTCTAAGCAGCCCATAAGGTGTCACTTCAGTCAGAGGCAATTAAAAACTGCCTAGAATAGCAACGACAACAACAAAAAAATCACAAAATGTTTGGACATTGTAGGGGGGAAAAGTTACAAATTGCATTAACTCCATTTCCACCCCCTCCTGAGTTCATCTGCTTTTACACTCCTACATAGACTCTTCCTAGTCTTGAAGGGGAGGAATGGGGAAGGAAGTATGGTGTAAAAAATTTTTTTTAAGTAGCTTGGTGTGGTAATCCCACCACTTGAGAAGCTGAGGCAAGAGAATTACCTCAAGTTCAAGGCCAGCCTGGGCTACAGTGAATTGAAGGCCAGCCTGAATTACGTAGCAAGACCTTGTCTCAAAAAAACAAGCATATACAAAGATATTACTTGTTATGTTTTAGTTCCAACCATGTAAATTTAAGAGCATGTAATAAAACAGCCAAGAATAGTCAAGCAATTCATTTCAAGGGTCAGAGTCATCCTTGATAATTGAGGAATCGCCAGAAAAAGTAACCTGGATTAGACTTTCTCCTCTCTTGGTCTTTTTCTTTAGGGTCTTTAAGGACCTCTGGAGACAAAATATGGATGTTCAAAATACAAACCCAACAGAGGACACACAGCTCTTAGATTTCCTGCAGGTATCACTGTAAAGTGGCCTTCACTCCTATTCTCCTAGCCTCTGAAAAAGCTACTTAATGATGCATAAAACTAATTATTATAAAATAAATCTGAAGCTGTATGGTAGCTGTTCACAATGTGGAAAATCATACTTTTTCATGGCCTATTTTCTTTTAAAATGTGTGCCCTTTCCCCACCCTTATGTGTTCTGTATATGTAAAATAAATACTCTTCGCAGCAGGACCCTGGTTTGGAGGCCTTAAAACCTAATAAAAGAGCCCTGTAGTTTAATGGTCCTTAAATGCTCAACATCTTTTTCACTTAATGTAAAATCCATCTGATCTAATAGCTGTGACTAAATTATATATATATATATATATATATATATATATATATATATTTTATTAAATGTTAATCTTCTGACTTGGCAGAGCAATAGATGCTCTAAATTATTAAGAAGGCAATAAACTCTCTAAACTCTTTCCAGAATTCAACATATCCCAAGACTGCTATCACAAGGGAAAAAAAAAATCACAAGCCTACTTAAAATATAAAATAAAAATCAGGGTTATTAAGCACAACAATTTGATGGAGATAACAATTGTAAGGGACACTTTTTTACTGATATCTGAATGGGATATATGCACATTTAAATAACTATACACATGTGACTGAACCATATATGTAAGTGGGGAAGCAGTGCTTGTGAGTCTTGGCTCTTTTTTATTTACATACGACATTTTTGTTACCTTCTCCTTTTGGTTGACTTCATGTGTCACCCATGCTTGTGCATGTAGGCATACATAATGAAAATGCCCTCTAAGGCACAAGTGATGCCACACGTACAATTATGCTAAGCACAAGCACTCCCACTGCCCAGGGAGTCTTGTTCGGATGCCATTTGCGCTGTGGCTTTATCTTTTTTTTTCAATCTGTACATTCATCTTCATTGAGCCAAAGGTCAATATATGCAGTAAGAATCAGAATCCATGCTAAGAAGCAGGTTAATATTTACCTGGAGAGGATGATCTCAATGGTTCTGCTTTAAATAATCAAACCAGAACACGAGACAGTTGAATTTCTAGCCGCAAAGCCTCATTGTTTTGCTGGGGACATCACTGAATAAAATGGGAGCAAAAATGCCTACACTATTTTCCATTTCGCATTTAGCACACAATCTATATTTGTGTGTGTGTGTGTGTGTGTGTGTGTGTGTGTGTGTGTGTGTGTGTGCAAACTCTGCCTTTACTCATCTGTTGCTTCCCTTTCATCCCTGAAAATTACTCATGATGTTTAAGAGCCAGGAGTAACATCAGGGTTCTTTTTTCCCTGCCAAGTATGTTCAGCTGTGTTCCACATGTTGATCACAAGTAATTTGCTTCCAATCTATATTTTGGTGTAAGTTCTGCTGTTACTTTGGTATACAGAATATGCAAGAAGAGAAAAGATCATGACAAGGTTGCCAAATCCAGTGATGAAGAAAATAAGGAAGCAATAAAAAGCAGTTTTCTTCTTCCAGACTGGTGATGCTCTTGAGTGGCAGAGCATGTGTTTAGCATGCACCAGGCCCTGGGTTCATTCCTCTTTCCTACACAAAAGTAGTTTTCTTCCGCCACAGAAATGCAGATATTAACAGAAGCTCACAAGAACTGCAACAGGAAATCTGGCACACATGCAGTCAGCACCAATGCCAGTTATCATGACCACCAAATATTAATTTCAAATTCCTCCTTTTCCTACTTTGAAACAAGTGAGATGAAGAAAACAAGCCATTCAGGTAGATAAGAAGCAGGTGAATGAGAACAGCTTTAGGTCCTTAAGAGCCAGTGTTGGGGAGGTGGAGAATGCTGATGTTCTAAGGCTGCAACACTTTCAAACCAGCAATGAGCCAAAACAATTAAAATAACAACATTTTAAACAGTATAAAATTTGACCATAGTCAAGAGAAGGGATTTAAATAAAAGCAAGGTGTAAGACTACATTTGTCAACTTTCCATTGCTGTTACCAGTTTTAAAAAAGAAAAGGTTTGTTTTAGCGTCTCTCATTCATCACTTGGCCCATTGCTTCTGGGCCTGCAGCAAAGTAGCACATCATGGCGGAAGTGTGTGGCAGAGGAAACTAGTCACCTCCTAACAGCCAGGAAGCAAAGAGAGAGTGGGGAAGGAGCCAGAGTCCCAACATCCTGTTCAAGAGCAAACCTCCAATGACCTAACTTCTTTCCACCAGGCCCCACCTCCTAAAGGTCACACCACCTCCCAGCATCGCCACGGGCTGGCCACCAACCACTTAACACATCTGAGATCCAAACCTCAGCAAAGACTTAGCTAAATTTATTTGGAATTTTAGAACCATATAGACATAGCTTGTGATTAAAGTCGGTATATTAAAATTTAAAGAGTTCATTCGATGAATATTTGATTTTAATAGATAATTCTTCATAACAATGATGCTCTGTCAAAAGCTTTCCCAAAGAAGCAGGAATGATAAGAGAAAAAACTAAGGATCAAAGCATAAAGAATTGCACCCCAATAGAAATCAGTGATCTCTGAGAGAGGATGTATAATATCTTAGATAATGACTGCCCTTCTCCATTGGTCATAAGTTAGATTTCACAATCTTTCTGCATACAAGATTGAAAGAGAAAAGCACCATCTATTATTTATGTTCCACTCGTTTACTAACTAAAATGCTTTAATCACCAACATTGTAGATGCAACCTCTGCCTTTGATGTCAAAAGGTGAGTGGCCGAGACAATGTTATTAGTTTAAGAGGGTTCTATAGAGTTGACTAAAGATGATTAGTACCATCAGTACTTCGGACCTCACCATTTTCTACTCCAAATTTTCCAAAGATAAAAAATTGCCTACCTCAACTTCCAAACGTTTTATAAGGATGTTCAAGACAGTATTCTACAGAAAACATTTTATTGACAATTGAAAACAAAATACACACAAAGTTCCTTTCCCATCTTATGAAGGAAAACACAACACTGAATATGAATGCTCCATTTAGAATTTGCTCCACTGTTGAGCTTCAGTAGGTGACCAAAAACTTACAGTAAATATAATATTAAAAATCAGATATTGCTCATGTGTTTCCTTAGAGAATTAAAAATGTTAATTAAAAAAGTTCTGACTTTTCAACATTGTTTCCAGGCTGAAAATATAGGATGATTTATTCTTTGGTGTGAGAAACTATTTTGATATTTCTTTTCCTATTATACAAATAAAGGATTTAAAAATCTGGTTCTAGATGCTTAAAAATATTAAGGCACATTTTGCAATACAAGAAAATTAAGCTGAAATGATCCATTTGTTCAGTTATTTCCTAACAAATTAGTAATTTTCAGTCTGAATGGTAAACAAAATATTAGTAAAAATAATAAGACATAAACTTTCCTTAATGAGATGAAGTTAATATAGTTGATTACAGTAGAGTACTTATAATAAACATGTTGAATTTTATTATTTTCTTGCTATCTATACTCTTGAATTTACTCCATTATTGCACTTCTGTCAAAAACCTCAAGATTTTTGGTACCAGGGATTCAACTCAGCACCTCATGCTTGCCAGCCAGGCAGGTGCTATGCTGCTGAGCTATACCCCTGGCCCAAGATCTGTTTTCTAAAATCAATTCTCTAATACTAATGAGTACTTGATTTACAATAGTAGCAAGTGTCAGTCATTGCTAAAAAAAAATCTGAAGTTTTTGACACTTTAAAAAATCTAGCATATCATTTATCATTGTTCTCTAAATATTGTGGCAAGAAAAGTCACCACAAAGTAAAAAAAGGAAGATATTGTTGTAGAGATAATGAGGCAATCTTATTGTCAATTCCTGAAATGTTCCATCCCTGCCTGTTTTTAACCTAAAGGTAATTAAGCACTGCAAAGCATTTATGGAAAGGAGTTTACTTTAAAAGGCACAAAAATTATTAGTGTAAGAAGAAAACACATCTATACCTCCACAAGAAGTCAAAGACACTCACTAAGTTCCCTCAGTAAGCATACAACTTGGCCAGCCAAGTTACAACACAGTCCTTGAAACTGCATTAAGCACATGGATCAACTGAGGATTGGAAAGGTCCTCTAATCCACTTAAACATGCCTATAACCAAATTAATTTTTCTAAAATAAACCATTAAATGATTTCATACTGACCCCTCTTTGAATGGACCCATTCAGATGGCATTTTTCATTAGGTAGTCAATCCAAAACAAAGTGTTAGTTTCCCCAGCTATAAAATTAACATATATAGAATAATATAAGATTTGAACTGATACTGAAAAACTCAGTAACATACTTATCTAATTGAAAAAAAAAAAACCTATTGATGGAACAAAATATATTTTATTTTAATTATTCTAGCAGAGTAAGGCCCAGAAGAGGCAGAGAGTTGCATACGGAATGCTGAGCACCAGTAGGATAAAGTAGGCGGGCCAGGTGGTGCTGCCATTAGCACACCAGCCCCTGCCGCATCTGTATGATCTGCAGTAAGGCTGCCTGGACGTCTTCATCCATGTGACCCTTGGGAGAAGGAACAAAGAGGAGAAACAGCTCATGTCATCTTTACTTACACAAGAATTCAAAACACAAAGGTCTCATTCTGGGACCCGACTGCTTATGATTCAAAGCTCTCACACATCAGGGTGATATTCTACAGGAAGTAACTGGCAGAGGGAGTACAGCTCTAGCATGAAAATAAAGGAAGCCAATTAGTAAGTGGTGCATACTGGAATACAAATGGACAAGCCCCTCTCCCTGTCTGTCTCTTTCTTCTTCCTTCCCTCCAATAATGGCTCTGATGATTGGGGGGCATAAATTATAAAGCAAATCAAATGAATTTTGTGTTGCTGCTGTTGCTGAGATTTCCCTTGTTTTTAATTAGAAAGTAATTGAGGAAAATATCCCCATATTCATAGTTTCTATATAAATAGGATCATGTAATACGTATCACTTTGCAATCCGCTTTTTTATTTAGTTTCATAGTAATCCTTCCTTATAGCTGCATAATTATTTTAACTTTTGTACGATAGTTTATTATATGGACATATTACATTTCTTTGCCAATTCCCCTAATAATGTATGATATTTCCAATTTTGATGGACAGATAACCTGTAGAAGAAATTGCTGGGTCAAAAGCAGTCTCAATTCTTAATTTCGCAAAATGCTACAAAATGTCCTTGTACAGAGATTGTAACAATTTACACTCCCATCCAACAAAGTACAAACACACCTTACCCACACACTCTAGCCAACACAATGGACTGTCATCTTGTTCAGTATGTACCAGTCCCACGTGTAAAAATAGTACCTCTCATTCATTTGCATATCCCCCACTACTGACTAGGTTGAGCATCATTTTACTGCATATTAGCCATTTATATTTCAATGAATTCAAATGAAATACTTTAAATTTTTAAAAGTGGCAAAGGCTGATTAAATACAAGTCAGCATGGTGGGCCTGTAACAACCCTGCTCTTTCTTCCTTTTTGCTGAAGCACTTGCATAGGTTTCAACACATTTCTATTAATATAAAAAGTTTTACTTCCAAAAATCTGTTTTTATAACAGCGGGACATTTAAATTTCAAACATTAGCCATAGTTGACTAAACTGAATTCTTAGTTAACTTCAGGATGCCAGAAGGCAAGTCTATTTCAGATGCCAATTGCTTTTGTTATGTTTCATTAGGACTGTGTAGAAAATAATTTCAAATTTCAGAAGTATGTATTGTATAAAGTAGAAATACGACAAAGAAATATTCCTTTGCCATATCTTTCAGTGACAGCAAGCTCTTCTTCCACTGGCCAATACCAGTGTTTCTCATTCTCTTGTAATATCATAGATTTTCTATTCTTTTCTACTATTTGTCTTTCGAAACTACCTATCCTTGTTTTTACCTATAGTTTTCTTTAATAACTGTGATAAACTTTCAAATCCTAGCTTATCTTCTATCTACTCAAGACCATTTATTATTTTTCAGTAGCTCCCACTCCATTGTTTTTTCATAGAAAAAGACAGAATCCGGTGGTTCATGCCTATAATCCCAGCTACCTGGGAGCCTGAAGGAGGTGGTTCACCAGGTCAAGGCCAGCCTAGGCAAGTTAGTGAGTTCTTATCTCAAAATTTAGAAAAAAGATGTGTAAGTCTAGGGATGTAGCTAAATAGCAGAATATAGGAAGATGACGCCCTATGTTCAATCTTCAGTCCCTCCCCCTGAAAACTGATATCATTTATTATTTTATCTAGTTCCCTTTTTAAAATGGTCTTTCTTTGAAGTTTTCTCTTAACATTTGTCTTTTCTTTGTCTTGCTCTTTTTTTTAACAATAAGGCCTAGAACAATTCAAATCCAAATAATTCCTCTTATTATCTCTTCCTTGTCATTCTAACATTTGTATCTTCCTAAAAAATCTATTCTGAGAATTTTGGAGACGCTGCCCATATGACTATAGATGTTAAGAATATATAAGTTAAACATTTTCTTAGTCTTTTTTTAGAAAGCATTTTCACCCTTAAAGAAGGAAATTTATAATCTTATGTTTCACTAAGTTTAAGGCTAAACAGACATTACCAATTATCTCTTAACAGACCAATTTTTCTCTAATTATTACAATTCTATGCACAGCCTGCTTGCTATATTCAGACTTTTTTAGTGTTTTCTGTATTTCAAAGAAATGCTCCTCTGCTACCAAGATACACATGAAGTCCTTCCCCTCCCCCTGCAGCTGACAGCCCTGCTGGATGTCAAGGCGTCAATGCTAGCCAGCAGCACCATGAACATGTGCTGCCATCATGTTGCCAAACTGTCTAAAAAATGAGTGACAAGCAGATGGAGACAACACTAAATTTAAGATGTTGTGTTGCCACATAGCTTTGTAAATTTTTCTGGGAAATATGCAAGCCATGATTAAAAGAAGCACAATTATTTTTAAATAAGCATATGGGATATAGCTACTTTATTTTATTTATTTACTTACTATTCTGCGGGTGCTGAGGGGACAGTGTTTTGAGAAAGGGTCTCACTATGTAGTGCACGCTATCCTTGAACTCACTAGGTAGCCCCGGCTGGCCTCAAACTCACAGTGATCCTCTTACCTCAGCCTCTCAAGAGCCAGGATTACAGGCACGTCCCACCACACCGGGCTTTAGGGGTACAGCTACTTTAAATATCAATTACACATAAATTTACTTTAAGATGAAAAACAAAAAGTACAGTATTTTCTTCTAAACCAAAAGAGCAACAGTTCTTCACCTGTGCAGCACTAAGAAGGTGTGTCCGGTAAACTGCGATTACTTCTTGGTGCTGTCTGTCAGCATCCTAGAAATGTGGAAAGATGCACAGATTAGAATAAAAGCATTCGCATCTCCAATCACACGTCGCCTTGTGACAATATTGTCCTGAGGCCTGACCCTACAACACAGTGGCATTATCATTTTTTAAGAGTTCCTGCCACTCTTCTTACAATAAATCACCTGATCCTATCAGACACAGGATTCCATAAGGGGAAGTAGTACACATTTTTCTAAGGAATGTTCATGGTGAAAGCAATGCCCCTTATCCAAGGTGATGTGGAATTACTGCTTTAGCTTATGCCTGCTGCCTTGACCTTGCCCAGACACTTACAACTTATACTTTGGAAGACTGCAAAAGTGCTCTGTCTTATCTCTACCCTAAGTTCCCTACCATGCTTCTGACACTGAAGCATCGTTCCTCATGTTAGTCTGTTTCTTTCAAGACAAAACAGACAGAATAAACCAGATTTGTAGGGTGGTGATGATAAAGTCTAGAGATAAAATAAGTACAAATGCTGAATACAGAGCCTGGCATATAACTAGGCACTAAATAAACAGTCATACCACCAGTAGAGGGAACTTTTTGCAAAATTATTTACATTCTCAGACACGCACATAGCTGCAAATCAACTGGTTTCCAAATAAGTTTCATGTACCCTCTAAGGTGGCCTGGCCTCTCTGAGCAAAGTCCTTGGGCATCCAGTACTCACAGCCAGCTGCTGCTGCAAAGCCTTCACTTGGTGCTGCAGGGCATCCACCAGCTGGCTCTGCCTCTTGGCGGGGCTGCCACTAGTGTATGTGAGCTGGGACAGGCCATTGAGTGCCTGCTTTAGTCTTTCTACATCACTGAGCAGTTCCGTTATCTTTTGAAAGAAAAAAAAAAACCACAAAAGAAGCACATATTATTCATTTATTTATAATGAACATACTTGCAAAGAAATTATTTGAGACACAAATTTTATTGTCATAGATCAGAATATGGAGGTGTGGATATCACCAACTTCTTATCAACAATAAACTTGTATCATGTCTTTAATTAAATTCCTTTCAGCAAATTTCTTACAAAAGCAATACCAAAATAAGAATATACGCATCCTTTGATTTGGGCATGAACTTAAGTCTTCTTATTCTTAAATAATGTATATGGATCTGTGAACATATATAAACTATCTTCCAGGCAAGGCCTGGAACACAGGAGGGTGGGGGGTGGTCTCTGTAACACTGTGCATCTACAATTAATTTACATGCCTTGTGTCTCTCAGAGAGTGTATTATATCCAAGACTGTTTTGTTGTACTGAAAGAGAGAGAAAAAAAATAGGAAGGCTATTTAGAAAAAAGCACAGGCTTTGGAATCAGACAGATCTGGATTGTATGAGACCAGCTAATTTTCTTTACTTTTCTGAGCCTTTAATTTCCTTAATGATGAAGGAGGGCAAGTCTTTCAGAGTCAAGAAAATCAAATACAATTGGAAATACATGTCTGGTACATAGCACATGTTCAATAAATGGTACATACTAATGATAAGTACATACTAGTAAGTATATACTAATAATAAACTGGTATACTTATATATTATATTCCTAAAGACAAACAAAGTGAGAGGATCCCAAACAAAGTGAGAGGATTCAAAAAAAAGTGAGAAGACTGAAATTCTGGGTCTTATAGGAAGATACGTTAGACGTTAGTATTTGCACCTCTCCACTGAGGAGGGCTGGGTCTGAATCTGTTTTTATCACCACTGTACTCCCAGCACCCAGCATGTAGGAGGCATTTCATAATTATCTTTTGAATAGACGATAGTGTAGTCTCATTGCCTTACTATGAACTGTGTGGTGACCAGTTTCAAAAATAGTGTTGAGTACTTATACTGTGAATTATACCAAAAGAATGAAAGACTGCTTAGTTCACTGCTACAGCTAAGTGTCAAGATCAAGTCTGGACACTCTCCAGTGTCCCTGGCTTTTTGCAGCATAGAAACATGAGCTTTTTTCCTCCTTTCCATCCCATTCTTCAGCTGTCATAAGCCCATTGGACTTTGACTACTTATTTACGAGGCAAGTGAATCTTAAATCTCCTCATCTTTCTTCGATGAGTGGCTATATTAGGTGAAAGAACAGATAGGGAAAATGCTCTTGATTTTTGTTTGTATTTTTTCAATTCAGAAGATTTTTGCACACCAGTAGTCAAACTAGAAAGGTAGCACTTTAATGATACTTTTACAGACCTGTGTGTTGGATGCTATGGAAGAGTCCTATGCTCCTACGCTGGCAGTCCTGCTATGGACTTCCAGGGTACAGCCATGCACATGCACATGACTTTGTACCTACCTTATTATCTTTTGCTTCAATTTGTTCAGCAGATTCTTGTATCCTTCTGTGTAACTCAGTGATTGTTGTTAAGGACTTATCACATCGTTCTTTCTGATCCTTGATTTCTTGCTCAATGCTGAAATGCAGTAACTCCTTCTCATCTTTTGTAGATAAGTTCTTCTTTTTGGCTTCCAAGACCTCTTCACATACTTCATCATACTTTCTGTTCAGGTTGGCCAATTTTTCATTTAAGTTGGCAATCTGGGTCTCTAAATCCTTTTTTGTTGCTTTATATTTAGATAAATCAACTACCTCTCTAGTCTCTAATTTTTTTAGTGCTTGTTTAGTACTCTGAACTTCAGTCTGAAGTTTGGAGACTTCATGGGTTTTGTTCTGACTTTCTTCTTCCTTTTCTCTCAAGCTAGCTTTCATGACACCAACCTCCTTCTCATATGCTGCCTTAACCTGCAGATGTTCTGCCAGGGGCACAGAAGAGTTCTTTTGATTCTCCAACTGCTGCTGCAGCTTGGTCACTGTCTGCTGCTCTTTCTCAAAGCACCTCTGCTTATTCTTCAGTTCTTCCTTCAAGTTGTCAATTGTGCCATTAAGAGATTTTTTCAGGGCCTCCACCTGTTCCAATGGGATGTGCTGTTTCTGTAAAAGACTTTGTGTTGCAAGGATCTCAGAGGCTTGCCTGGCCTTTTCCTCTGCCAGTTTCTCTTTCTCAGCCTTTATGTCGATGTATTTCTGTGACAGATCTTTTAACTGTTTGTTCAGCTCTTCTGTTTTTCTGCTTAGCACTCTTTCCATTTCATGGGCATTCTCCATCAGGACATTCTTTTCCTTTAACTCTTTCTGCAGGTTAACAACCTCTCTCTGTAACTTTTCACTCTCTTGCTTGCTTTTCTTGGCTTCTTCTTCTCTGGCACTGCACTTCTGTGTCTGCTCTGATAGTTTTTCTTTTAGTTCTTTCTCGGTTGCTTTGAATTTCTGCTCACTTTCTTCAAAGCTGATAATGGGAGCATATTTTAGTTTGATGCACTCATGGATTGTGTCAAGTTCCCTCTTCTGGGCTTCAATTTCCGCATGCAGTGACACGATCTCCTCCTGGCCCCGGCGATGGTCGGCCAGGACTGCAACCTTAGCCTCCTGTGCCTCCTTCAGGCTCTGCCTCACGGCGCTCATCCTCCCCTCGTGCTCTCTCAGGCTGATGTACTCGGCTTTGACTTGATTTTGAGTGGTTTCCAGGTTTCTTTTCAATATTTCATTCTCGTCTTTTATTTTTATAAATTCTTGGTTTATGTCTTCAAATCTCTTCCTTGCATCAGACAATTCTGTGTTAGTCTTATCTAATGTATTGCTCAGCGCAGTTCTAATCTCTTCGTGGGTTTTAGCTGGCACATACTGGCTACTCAGAGTCTTTTTCAAATTGGTGTTTTCAGATGTGAGTGCGTGAATTGCCTCTTGATCTTCACCACATTTTTTATTAAGTTCAGATAGCTGTTTTTTAAGTTCAGCAATATTGAATTTCAGGGCCATTATCTCTTTTTCATGTTTCTCGGGAGGAATAAACACAGTTTCCAGGCGGTTAATGTTCTTACTCAACCTGTCATTTTCCATCAATAATTTCTCCACTTCAAATTTCTTTTCTGTGTATTTCTGTGTTGCTTCTGAAAGCTTTTTATTCAAATCATCAATATTAACGTCATGTGACTTTTTCATTTCTTCACTGACTTTTAAAGGAACATAATGATTTTTCATCTCCATGTTTAGGTTATGCACTTGCTGGTGGAGGAGCTTGTTATCCAGAAGAACCTTCTCAACCTCCTTTTGGAGAGTCTGGTTTTTCAACATTAACTCAGAGACCTTCTTCGCGAGTTCTTCTGACCTTTGCTCTAGCCTGCCCTTGAGCTGCTCGTGCTCCTCTGGGCTGACCTGCTGAGCGAGCTTGCCCCTGACATTCTCAAGTTCTCTCTTTAACTGCCGAATTTCGTTCAGTGATCGCTCATATTCTCTTTCCATCTCTACTAGCTTTTTTGCTTTCTCATTCACTTCATTTGATAATAAGCTCTTCATGTTCTCAAATTTTTCTGTTGGGATGGAGAGGGCTACCTTGGACAACAATTCTTTTAATTGCCCTTCCATCTCTGTGACCTTCCTTCCTTTCTTCTCCCGCTCCATTTCACACATACTAAATTCCTTCTGCAAACGTTTATTTTCCTCTACCAGCCTGCTTTCATCCCTCTTAAACTCTTCTACTAACATCTCATTTTGTTTGATTTGGTTTCGTAATTTCCCCACTTCAGCTGAGGCGCCCTCATATTTTGCTTTCATGTCTTTCAACTGGTCCTTCAGTTCCTCCATGATTCTGTGGTTCCCTGAGGCTGCTTCACTTGTCAGGTGCTCCTTAAGGGCAAGAAAATGGGTCTGCATTTGCTTCACTTTGCCTTCTGATTCATACATTCTCTTCTGCACATCTTTCAAGGCATCTTCTAACTGCTTTATCTGCTCATCGGAATCCTCCTTGACTCTTTCACATTCCAAGGCTAACGCTTTGCACTCTGCTACCTTGTGAGCTAGTTCGTTTTGGAGCTTGAGCCGGTCCTGTTTTGCTGAATCACAGAAACTTCGCATTGCTTCTAGCTCTTTCTTTAAAATCTCGTTTTCTGAGTGTGAGGTTTGATTGGGTAGTGATACCTCCAGGGGTCTTAACATAGATCTACTTTGCATGTGGGCTGGCATTCCAGGGGAAGTACACTGAAAAGGAAAAAAATGATGTCAATCACAAAAGCCTGAAGGAGACCCTCACTATTTGCCAAATTTACATAAAGTTTCTCCATCACCAGGAATCAAAGGGTTTCTAGTGTCAGCCAATGAGAAAAAAAATAAACATAGTACTGATTTTTGTGGCAAGAAAAGCATTTTTAGGTGTAAGTTCCCTAACATTTTGAGATGTTCACTCAAGTCTATCTCTGGCAGAACAGAGAAGCAAAGTGGCTGTGGCAACTGGACTCATTTTCCCTTTCTGTCCTCTTGATGACTTCTATCCATTACACAAGAGCATCAACCCTACCCAAACATATTTACCATTTCTATGTTTTATAGCATATAATGTCCTTAGAATACCAAACTCTAAAATAAGCTATCAGAATCCTTGAATAAAAATAAGTACTGCAATTTAAAATATGCAAATAATTTCATAGAATTGCACATTACTAAAGTTCTAATAAAGTATATGACTTCTGAATACCTTCTCTATTGACTCCAATATAATGTTATTTAAATATTAAAAATACTACCCAAATGAAACCCAGCCAGTATGACAATTATTAAGAGAACGTCAGCTCTGAAAAAGAAGTTTTCTTCTTTCAGGATAGAACTGGACACATAATCTTAGTACAAATCTGGATTAATACAGCATCTTGCTCCCTCTATTAAATGCCAACCAAAAAAAAAAAAAAAAAAAACCAACCCAGAAGTATAATTAAACTTTTGAATGAAACAGTTCAAGTATCAGAACACACAAATTTAGCTTTTTATTGCCCTATTGAGCATATTGCAATAAGGGCTCTTTATAAGTATGAATTCATTGATAAAAGCACTATGTCCTAAGGACAATCTTTGATTTTAATGGGCAACTTTTATGGTTATTTGATTCAATACAAACTGCCTTCTTCTGAATCAAAAGAAACATGACAACATGGAATAATTTCCTAGCCTTGGTTTCCTTCCAAATTGCTCTTCAACTTATCAATTATTTTCAGTTTAAGGCTGCTAAAATTTGCCAAGAAATTACACACACAGCCTCATAATTTCCATGTTATTTTTCTATGATCAAATATTTATCTAATCTTTGATATTGGTTAGTTGAAAACCATTCGCTCTACTTAGAATATTAGAATTCTCCATCTTACAGAGATCTTACACATTATCTAGGCCTCCTTAATCTGCCTGTTGAGGTCAGTATATAAGAAAGTCTTTAGACCCCAAAAATATAACAGTTCTACAGGCTACACAAGGCACTAGAAATGCAAACCTTTTATCTACTAAAAAATAAAAGTAGGGGACAGATAAATAGGTAAAAAATATGCACAGACAATACCTCTTGGAAACTTAATTTTGATGTGAATTCCTAAAACATAGAATATACATGTAATTGCAAGAAAAAATACATTTGTATGCCCAAGTCAAGGACCTTTGAATTATTCATACCTATCTTCCCTTCTGTACGGGCAAACAGTCAAAGCTGCTATCCCTGTGAAGAACAGAGGCTTACTGCCAAAGCCACTGCCATCACAGACACTACAGAGCATGCCAGCACAGCAACATCAGCTTTTAGTAAACCCCAGAAAACAAGATAAACTTTGGAAATGAAAATTTTACTCAGTGTATCCATACTCAGTAAATACACAATACTGTCTTCTCTCTTCATAAAGGCACAAATATTTTCTTTAAATATTTTTTAAAATTAAAAAAACTATTACCTGTGATTCCATCATATACATTTGACCTTGTTTGAGCACATCTTCTTTTCCTAAATAAGTCCAAATAAATGACATCTTAACTTAAATATTCACATCCACTTATGGTAACCATTAAGTTGGTTACTACTTCCTTTTCTTTATAAATTAAAAGAAGTAGGTATAACATAAAATTATTCTTGAGATAAAAGTGAATCTAAAATAGTCACATTTTTTCCTGTTTCTATAAATATAATGGAAGTATCTATAGCCTAGTGAACAACAGATACTAAACTGGTTAAGTAAGTTACATGGTCATTATAAAATATATAATCATAAAAGCACCTGCCTGGCAAGTGCAAGGTTGTAAGTTTGATCCCTGTTAGTGCAATATGTATGTATGTATGTATGTATGTGTGTGTGTGTGTATATATATATATATATATATATATATTCAAAATGAAAACATTTCTTTGAAATTTATAGAATACTGCTGCTGCACTTAGCTTGAGTACAGTCTAATACTCAACTAAGAAACAAAAAAAAACTTTTACAGAAAAATTTTATAAAATTAGAGAATAAAGAAAAGTGAACAGTAATTAAGTATGGTCCTAAAATAATAAAAAGTTATTTATGGAACTTGTAAAAGGCTTACCAGCATTGGGATTGGTTTCTCAAAATCAGAAAACTCATTGTTTCTTTCTATAAAAAACAAACCCTAACTATCACAAGATGAACGTAGACTAATCAACAAGGCAAATTGGATAACTCATAAAATTTAGTTTCAAATTATAGGTGGCTACAAAAAACCAGGGCCACAGCAACTAACAGGCTTCATGCGAGGGTCCGCCGTACTCATCTGAACTGCTCTCTAGCTCCATCTGTTGAGGTACACACTAAGTAGCAGCAGTAGGATTACATATGGCTGGAAAATGAAAAGGCATGAACATTCTTTCTTGCTTGAACTGGGTGACCCATAACGATAATCCATGCTTTCATACTTACGGTTACTGAAGTGACTTCCTGATCCTAAATGATCACTCTGAAACCAGAAGCATACATTAAAATATTTTAGATGAAGGCTGCTTCATTTTGTAAAACACTGTATCTACCTCACCTCTGAATAGTCCAGTCATTAAAATCACATTTTTTACATTCCTTGTTTCTGTGGATATTATTTTACTTGATTCCACAAAAAAGACATTGCATTAGCAATAATCAGAGAGATCGTGGTGAATAAACCACTTCACTAAGCATTTTAATAAAAGCAGCCAAGTGTTTCAAGGTAAACCTTTATTACACGAAAGAAAATAGGTAAGCCTCGAAAGAACTGACATTACTTTCAGTACCTAGTGTTTGCTGCTGCTTTACCTCAAAAAGAAGGAAATGCCATATTCCCATCAATGATTCATTTTACTTTGCTACTGTTGGGAACAGGAACCCTTCTCACTGACAAGCATAAGCATAATCCCATCTTTCAGAATTTATAGAACTCTCATTATTTCTGAAGGCAAAAGGAGGCAGAGTTCAGGAAATGAAACTGAGACAAAAGCCTACAAATAGTAATAAATCTGTCAATGCATTGATTAGTAAAAGGAGAATAACAGAGACAATCTGGATGCTAATGACAAAAATACATATGCACTGCTCTTTCTCCCAAGTGAGAAGAATACAAACAATCCAGTATATAAGCCTACGTGGGTATAGTTCATGTCTTTGGGTGTGACACTAATTGCTACATATCATACCCAGAGTCAGGTGACTGGGATAAAGCAGTCTAAGAGTTTTGCGACTAGGTTAATGCCACCTCCAGTAAATCTCAGCACCCCAAGTATATAGAAAAATAGCTATAAGCTAGATAAGCTTTTGGCTCTGTATAATATTTAATACTAGAATTTCTAGTAACTTATGAAGTGGTCTTATATATTTATGTGGGGGGGTCACTGTGCACACAAAAAGTTCAAAAAGTGTAACTTTTCTTATCTTTCCTGCATTTCTCACATGAAAAGGAATGAATGAATTCTACATAAAATTAGCCTCATTGTAAAGCAGCTGTATTTCCCTATATTTTTCCTAAAATTTAAGGAAAATACTTACATGTTAAGGATTATATATAACTCAGTATTACTGTTGGCAGTTGATGAAGGTTTTCGTTGTCGCTCTTATTGCTTTGTGCATGTGTGTGGTCCTTGGGATTGAATGGAGGACTCCACTATTAAACTATATCTCTAAGCATATGACATAATATCATAGTGAGTATTCAGGTCATCTTTAGCTTTCACAAATGCCAGGTCATATAAAAAGTGGGTCCTATAATTTCTTTTTGAAAGTAATACAATCATTCTGAGTATGAACATTCATCACGATCACTATGTACTAACTGAGGAACATGTCCCCATTACATAGAACAAGAAATATTATAAGACACAATGTACAATATGATCTCATCTGTTGAATGAGTATGTAATATACAAAGGACGAAAATGCTAAGTGGTTAGGTGCTAATAGTACTATTTATAGGTGTGTTTGGTTTTTTGTTTGTTTTTGTTTTTTTCTGAGACAGGGTCTTGCTATGTAGCCCAGGCTGGTCTTGAACTTACTATGTAGCCCAGGCTGACCATGAACTCATGATAATCCTCCTGCCTTGGCCTCCCAAATGCTGGGATTACAATGTGCCATCACACCCGCCAAATGTCTTTACTTTCTGCTTTTAGTTTATCTGTATCTTCTAATTTTTAGAAAATAAATATATACTGGTTTTGTGATAAGTTACTTTTGTATAATTTATTATGACCTTATTGAAAGTTATAAATTTGACAAATTTTAAGTTTATCAAAAGCTATAGAAAAACACTATCTTCCTAGGATATACAGAGAGAGTCTACTTTGGAGAATATATGAATAATACCCAAATTACAGGTGTCAGGCTGATAAATACCTCACAGGCCCTGTCTGTACACTTGTATTTTCTCATCTAAGCTATTCTACGTGTAAAACCAGGTGGGAACACAAAACAGCAAGGAGCCAGATGCCTGGGCTCAAGTTCCAGTGCTGGACTTCGGAATGTGAACCCCTCCCTGGGTGAACCTCTCTCTTCCTCAGGCTGCTTGCACATAAAGTGCAGACACAGTAACACCTATCCCCCAGGGCTGCTGCATTTACTGATGTGGGTACAGTGCACTGCATAGTTCTCGACACAGGGTTCATACCATGACAATGTTGGGTCTGACTACATTTCAGTTGACTTTCAAAAAGGAGCCTCTGAATGTGAAAAGACAGAAACCTCTGTAGTGACAGCAGCCTTTAGTTGATAAAATTATTTCTGAATAATCTTTAAAATGCAGTCAGAAATACAGTACATTTTTTGCTCTCATTTTTAAAAAATGTACCAAGGTATAACTCTGCTGCAGCCAACTATGGTATGCAGTGCACACTTTCTGTACATATCCATCTTGTGTGTTCAGAACTCAGACCAAGATACACAGTGTTCACTGTACCCTAGAAATCTCTTCATGCCTCACCCCTCAACTAGAAGGCCCACTAAAGGGTCCAAACACCTCAGACTGGTTATGTGCTGTTGGGCTGCACAGTAACGGAGCTCTGTAGTGTTAGGGACGTATGCAGTGGGCTTTGTGTCTGATTTCTTTCATGTGACATTATACCTGTGAAATTCATCCCAATTTTTATTTATAAGAAAGGTTACCTTTTGTTATCATCTGCATATCCCTCAAAATGTGCTGAAACTGAATTCCCACTGCGGTGGTACTAAGAAGTGAGGCCTTGAGGGAAGTGAGTAAGTCTCGAAGGCTGTATCCCTGAATAAATGAATGCCTTATAAGAGAGCTGCGGAGAACTATCTAGCCCTTTTTGCCCTTCAGCTTTTGGCCAAGTGAGAGCATAGCACTCGCCTCTTGCACCATGTGAAAGTTCTCAGCAGAAGGTTCTCAGCAGATGCCAAGTAGCAATTCCCTGATCTTGGAATTCCCAGCCACCACAACTGTGAGGAATGGATTTCTGTTAAGTTATTCAGCCTCAGGTATCTTGTTGTAGAGGTAAAAATGGACTAAGACACTTTTTAAAAGATATTATAGTCCTCAGTAAGAATCAGCCACTTTCTTCTGTGTCCCCCCCAGTGATGAATGACACTTACATATGCTATATTATTTATTTAATTGCTAAATAAATCTATGCAATTGAAAGCCAGAGTAACTATGCTGCCAGTAGGGAGAGCAGACAGTGACAAAAAGAAAAAGTGAGGAAGAGTTCTAGGTGCTGGCGATGTCCTATTCATTGATCCGGGTGATTGAGCTTGTGAGAATTCATCTATTTATCCACTTTTAACATAGGTACTTAATATCTATTATCTTTCACCAAAAAGTTGAAAAACTTTGGCTTGGAAAAACTAAAAACTAATTGATTCAATCAAAGGCAAGCAAATCACCTGATCCTACTGACATGCAACTCTCACCAAGCTGTCCAGATTAACCCACATATATACAATTCTTCACCGGGTAACTCTGGCCACACCACCATTTAGGTGATGCTATCGTGGCCACCACAGTCACTGAAAATATACAGCTAAAAATCTAAGTTCTGAACAGAGGAGAACAGACACAAAGGTCAGGGACAAGAAATGGGACAGGACTGTCAGTTACACATTAGCCAACTGAAAGAATCTCACTGAACCTTTCCAACACTGTGCAGAAAGAGAAGAGACTTCAAGTGTCACTACTGTGGAGCAAGTCCTTGAAAGAATGAGTAAGAAACAAAAGATACAATGACCTGTAGAATAAACCACCTTAGGCCACACTGTTAAGTACAGATTCAGAATTCAAATTCAACTCTCATACCAAGTCCCTCATAATCTCACTATGAATTATTAGAAATAATTTAAGCTTTCCATACCTCTAAATACTTAAATCTATTTTTAAGAGCCTCAATGGTCCTTAAGCTTTCTTCATGTTGCTTTTCTTTAGCTGCCAAAAGGGACTTCAGCTTTTCTCTCTGAAAGGGAAAGGAATAAATACAAAATAAAGTCACTCTCTGCTTGAAATAGGGTTAAAAATGCAAGTTGGAATTACACTGAGGACTGGATTCTCCAAACTGGTAGATTTTACCTTTTAGTAGAGTTGCTAATTTATATAATTGTATAAATATATACAAACAATATTATGAAAAATTGCAATTTTGATTGCTTTAAATCACTCTATTTACATATTTTCTTCATATAGTTTACGATTTTTCATATTTTCATGAGAAGTTGCATAGAAAACTACATTCAGAACAATTTTACTGTCAAATATAGCTTTTGGGTTTCCTTGTAAGTGATAACCAGAAACAGAATCATGGTCTCCATCTCAATTCAGGAGTTAAACTTTTATTGCAATAACATCCTCAATTTGCAAAACATTTTTATAACTTTAAAATTAAATTCACCACCTTACCTCACTTTCCAGATCATCAGCAACCATTACTTCCTAAATATAAGAAGTAGAAAGATATTTTAATTCTTGAAATTTTATTTTAAAAGCCATTAGCTTGACAAATAGCTTTTTAAAAGACTAGTATGTGTCTTTGAGATTGGGGACAAGGACGTCAGAAGAAAATGTCTCTGTGTACGGAGTCTGTTTTGTGAGTTGGTCATTCTTCTCTCTAGTTTCAGAAGAACTTGTGATTATTTTGAGTCAAAAGAATCTCCAAGTTCTATTTGTTCTTCATTCTGTTTACTGCTGACTCCTCTCCAGTTCCATGGCCTCAGTTATAGTCAGTCATTTATTAGCACCCACCTAAATTATTAATAATTGCCTTTTTTGGTATCGCCATTTTTACTGTGAAATACCACATATATAAGCACATAATATAATGTCATACTTGATTATTTAAGTATTAGAGACAATACAATGAACTATCCTATGCTTACACAAAAGGTAGATATCTATTTTCTGTATTTCTAAAGTGTAGGGTTAAATATATGTGTTAAAACAAAACTGTTTACTTTTGCTCAAAGTTGTTAAAGCATGAGCTGCCCTTTGGTAAGCCTTGTGACAAGCAATGACAGCCCCTTGACAACAGGTACATCAGAAAGCTTGGAAGCAGATCCTTTAGCCCCTGAGATCCTGCAACCCAGCCAAGTGTCTGGCTGCAACCTAACAAGGGACCTGAAGCCAAAACCACCATGCTAAACCATTTCCAGGAAGCATACAAAATAATAAACATGTGCTGCTGTAAGCTTTTACATGTGATGGCAACTGATTACACATTAGTAAAACAATCAATACACCTTGTGGGTCTCACGTTATCTTTATTCTATCCTCTCCTTTGGTGAAACATTTGGCTGGCTAAATTCTAGTGTGAAATTTATTTCCGTCAAAATTCTGAGGGCATTGCTCCACTGTCTTCCCATTCCCAATCTCACAGCTGGGTGAGTTCAAGCCATTGTGATTTCTGATGTGAACTGTCCTTCTGGGTGAGTAGTAGGGACTTTTGTAGATCATCTCTGTCCGCATTATCTCAAGCTTCACGGTGGTTGCAAGTTTTGTCAATGGTGGGTCTCTTCAACACGGAAAACCCATTTCTCTCAATTCAGGGGAGTTTTCTTGAGTTCCTTTATTAATGATTTTTTTCTCCTTGCTCTTTTCTCTTCCTGGAACAACTATTATTCAGACCACTTAGTGTTCTCTTTAATCTGTCTACTTTTTATTTGTCAAGACCTTTTTCTTTTCCTATACTACAGGAAATTTTCCTAGCTTTATTTCTTATATAGAATATTCCCTTTTAGAAGCATCTTGTTTTTAATTCATAATGTATTCTATCTCATAAAAGCTATTAATTATAGGCAGTTTTTTTTAAAAAAGTTCCTTTCCCTGCATAATCTACTTTTGAGTTTTTCAAGTGTTTGTTTAATCTCTACCTTCCATGATTGAAGCTCTCTTCATATATCTGACACCCAAGTTTCTGCTCATGTTCAAGGGTAGAGAATTACTGGAAGGTCTATGCCTATGTGTGACATCTCCATTTGAAACTTAAACTGCAAGATGATACAACTGGAACAAGTCATTTGCATGATAAAATATGTTTTAAAGAGTTAGTTGATGATATCAATTTCATACATTTTCTTCTTTCTAAAAATGATGATTAATGAATATTTTTTCCATTTAATTTTTTCATACAACAGAGAATACAATATAGATTTTTGCTTCTGTGATTTTTGCTTCCTAACAGTGCTCTCTGGACTCTCTGATTTCCATTTGCTCCCTTCAGCATCCAAGGGAGTACCATCTCCTGCAGGAGGTGCCCTCAAACGCAGCAGCCGATGAGGGCGCTGCTTCTCTCCTGAGAACCTCTCTGACACAGTCCTCGCTTGCTGGTTGGCTCATGCTGCTTTACATTGAACATTAAAAGCTTCAAGTAAAGGACTTGACCCTTAATAAGACACAAATCTCCAAAAGGACAATGATCTGATTTTATCTCCTTCAGCACCATGACTTAGAATGACAGGTGATATAACAATTTGCTATTGATTATAATTATAGATAGTAAAATAGCCTTTCAAGTTTTTATGCAGATTATTTACCTCATTCAGCTGTAACTGTAGACCATTGACTTTATCCAGGAGTATTCTTTGTTCTTGCTGAATTTTTCTCAACCTCTCTTTCAAATCTTCATTTTCAACCTCCAGATCCTTAATAATAAAGAAAACAGACAATACTAAAGAGCAATTCTTACAGGAGAAATTTTCTTTTTCAGTACTGGGGATTTAACCAAGATCCTCTGCACTGTACATCCCCAAGTCTTTTTAGGTTTTTTTGTTTGTTTGTTTTTTGTTTTGTTTTTTAAACAGTCTCACTAAATGGTTCAGTTATCCAGGCTGCACTTGAGCTTCTGATCACTCTGCCTCAGCCTCCCAAGTAGTATATTTTCAGCATGTGCCACTTTGCCCAGCTAAAAGAAAATTTTAAAAGCAATTCACTATCATATGCAAGTATATATATGTACAAAACACATGCAAAACAAAACCAGGTATATATGATACAGTAGTTTCAATGACAATCAAATTACTGAAAATCTAAAGATCAGAAATAAAATCACTGTCCTATGATATCTAATAAATACAAATATATGTAAAGAGAGCAAATAATCATGATTCCAATAAATAAAAGCAGCACCTGAAAATAGAAAAGAGCAGAAGAATATGCCATTTTAGCTTTTGCCAAATCATCCCAAGTTTACAACAATATTATAATGCTTCCACTAAACTAATCATCATTTCAGGGCTCTGATAAAACAGTAGAAGCTCCTATTTAAAGTGACAGCTTAGCTCCTTAACACTACACAAGAAATCACAAAAGCCAGGTAAAATATTTTTATGCTGCCATACTGAAAATAGCTAGTTAATTTACAAGTTAATGATGTTTTAGTCATAAACTAATCACAGATTCTTCTTCCAACAAAATCCACCTAATCATTACTTTTAGATAACTAGCCAACCTAAAAGGTGAAAAGCACCCTGTGATTAGTTTAACAAAATCATTTTTCTTAATCAAAAATACTTTAAGAAAAAGTTTGATTTTATTTACATTAATAAACATTAGCTGTATCACCTACTCAAGTTTTCCAGACTAACATAAAGGCATGGTTTACATCCCAAAGATACATTTAAAGCAACAGCATTTTAGATAAAATTATTAAATTATGTGCCTTTTTTCCTGATATACTTTAAGATAATGTTCTATACATACTTCTAACGTTATACAATTCAACTATATAACACTGACCCTAATATTAAGAAGTCAGTTCTTAGAGGAGGGATGGTGCAAACAAATTGTCACAGGCTAACACCAGCCTCCCTACTCATCTCCCTGTCCTCTCCGTCCCACTACACATAACTCTGGAATTCTTTTCTTTTCAAAGGGAGATACCAATTGTTTTTTCTCATTACCTGTATGTTCTGATGCTCCCTTTGACTGGATTTCATGTTGACTTCATCTTGCACATGTATCAGATTCCGCTTTGGGAAAACATTTAAAAAATCAGGTTAACAAGTATGAGGATACAAGAAAGTACTACAGTTTTCTCAATAGGCAACACAATCAATGCTTTGCAATTCGGCTAACATTAAATTTCTCTATGTAACACAAGGTGGCGGTATTTCCGTTTAAATCCCCCAAAGGGGAAGCATTTTTAAGAACATAGGCTTAAGTAAATCAAATATAATTCCTTTTGAAATACTAATCAAAATTTTAAAACTTATTAAAGATTTATTTTATTTAACATTAAAAAATTTTGATAAGAAAAATTTGTACGAGACATGAAGTGAAAATTGTAGTATAAAGCATCACCTACCACTCCCAAAGAAAGAACTTAGTTTAAAAAAAAACAAAAGGATGGGGAAGAAAAAGTCACATTAAGTCTGAAAGACAAGATGGAGATTATTTGCTTTTCTGAGCACTGCTAAAGGCACGTTAAAGAAAACACAGACAATCCTCTCTACACAACAGGTCTCTTAATAACTTGGTGGGAGATACGTTCTGTTTTTGTATACCTGCTTGCTGTCTTGAAACTTTATTCCAGTGATAGAACTGCTTTAACAAAAACTCAAGACAGTAACTAGACAAGGAAAGATATCCATTTTTTTGTACCCCTATGGGTCTATAAACTTGCACAATAATTCATTTTGAAAGCTATCTCTCTCCTTGAATTTTTTAAGGTACTGCTTTAATTCTCCAAGAATTTTTATGTATTTCATATTATATATTTCATATTACATTTTAAAGTATTCTAATGTGTCATGATCTAGAATTGGAGAGATAGGTCCCAGATTCAAAAGATCTCTTATAGCCATAATTGGGTCCAAACTACATTCTACTTCCTTCCTCCTACCAAGAGTCTGTTCTTCAAGCAGAATCTACAGTCTGCTCCAGTTAACATCATGGAACCACTTCCATCACCAATCGCTATACACAATCCTCGCCCACTGCATCCACTCACCATCCACCAATATAAGGCACAACGCAAGCCCATCCATGAAGACCCACCTTCCTGACAAAGCCTTTTTTATCTTTCTGAGGTGCTGAGGATTGAACCAGGGCCTGGCACGTGCTAGGCAAGCAGCCCATCATTGAGCAACTCCTCACCCCAGCCCCACGAAGTCTTCTCAGCACCCTGAAAAACCTCCTAAGCACCCTGGGCTCCCTGAGACAGTGAATGCCTGCAGCGCTGACTGGGTCTCCATCCAGCTTTCTGCTAGTGTCTTTACCCCACAGGTCCTTACGCTGTCACCTGACTGATTATCAGTCTCTTCTTTCCCCTCTACCACATGCACATGGCCCCCAAGGATGGTCAAAAATGCTCCCTCATCAGGGGTTGGGAGTCATGTCCTCCTCTGTCCATGAGGCTTTTTCCACAGTGCACCACTCTCCCCCTCTTTATTCCTTAATCCCGTTTTTCTTGGTAACATCTACTATGAGGTTAAATATTCATTTGTGCATTGCTCAGTGTTTGGGTTATTTGCTTCTGCAGTTCAGGGGATTGAAGCAGGGCCTTGTACTACTACTGAGCTGCAGTCCCAGCTTTGATCATAGGCAGGGAAGCTCCCTGATGGCAAGAACTGCGTATGCTACAATATCCCAGCACTCAGGACAGGACTAGCACATTGTAGGAGTTCAGTGATTATTTGTTGGGCAAACAACTAAATCTTGCAGTCTTCTTGATAATGGGGATTATATGGCCCTTAGTACAAGAATAAATCCTATTTATAGCAGGTATTCTATATTCTATACCTGCTATTTATAGTGGGTATATTTAATAAATAATTGAAACACAGTAATTAGGAGCCATTAGTCCTGCTGTTCCCAGTGGAATATCAACTCCTTATATTCACTTAGCTAATTCCTAGAATCCTGAGCAAAGTACCATTCTCATAACAATATTCAATAATTCTTTATCCTAAGTATCTGTATATTTAAGAACTCATTTTCCTGACTCTACATGAGATAACTGGTACAGTTATACACAGTGTACACTTTATTTCATGATACTCCACTAAGGATATCTGAGGAACAAGAGAAGAAGGTTGAAAACAGTTGGTCCAGATGGGAAAGAGGAGTACCAACAGACATGACCCATGTGAACGTGTTACTTAATTCTGATGGACAGAAAAGGAAAACAAGCCTTAAGACAGCTTTCAGATAGGAGAGAGGTAAAGAAGTGATGCGGAATGATGATGAGATATGGTCGGAAGGTACCTGATTCCTTTCTCTCCGGGGTTTGGAAGTTCCAGGTTCCTCTCCCTACAGAAAAGCGGAAAGCCTGGAAGGGAACAGCCAGCAGAAGAAAGCTGCCTACACTAGCTTTGGAGCCAAGTGGTATAAACCAACCCCACTTTAGCTTGAACAGACAAGAGGAAAACATAAGACATTTACTCAAACTGGGACACAAAACCAGCGTTAAATTGTGATGTTAATCAAATTAGTACAAAGTATGAAGTTTCATGTATTACATTATTTTTTAAAGTCCTTAAGTACATAAAAGACACAAAGAAGAAATAAAAATACTAGCAGTGATATTTGAATCATAATATATAATCAACTTTGAACTGTTTTCTTCGTTTCTTATTGCATTGAAAGAATTTTCCCTTATCGGTGCGTATTTGGCTCTGTATGGGAGAATAGGGGAAAACTGTCTATGATGTGCCATACTAAAATTCATCATTTAAGAATCTCAACATGGTACACTGTGAACAGGTTGGATGTTCAAGGTCCTGGTCAGGAGACTACTTCCTTGGATATATTCTCTATAATTAAGATCCATTTTCCCGGGCTGACTGACAGAATCTTAATGGGACCGTGTGAACTTAACACCCGAGTTCTATATATACTTTTGACTGACTGCAGAAAGAGCATGCATGAAACACAATACAGCACTCTCTCTACATCATTAACTAGTTTTATGTAGCACTTAAACTGTACAATACATACAATTTTAAAATCAAAATTAAGATCTACCTGTTGCAAAGATGGTCCTTTCTTCCACAGTTCTCTCCCTAAAGATTCAAAGAAAGAAAAACAGTAGAGCAGCAGGGTAACATGGGTAGACATACACTTCCTAACTATGCAATTGAGTTGATATTAAGTGAATAAACTTTAAAGTTTCCTCTAAAATTTACTACTTCTTGGTTTTATTTGCAAACCTTATGCTTAAAGTATTATTGAACTAGCATGTTTGCCTGCCTAGTTAGCAAAGTTTATTTAAAATATGGTAATATTCAGGTAATATGGAAGGTGCTCTGTCAAAATACACCTGAAAACTTACATAAATGTGAATACCTTGAAACTCAGTGATTATATTTCTAGGAACTGATCCTAAGGGCATAATAAAAGCATGCTAATATAGTTATACATGGATACACTAGTGAAAAACTGTAAATAACCTAAACACTCCCAATAGGAACAGCCTTATTAAGTGAAATTTTAAAAAAAAATGAAACCTGACTCATCATAACAATTATACTGTCGAAAAATATTTATGAAGGGAAAGACTTCAAAAAGTATTACATATAAAAGTAAGTTACAACTCATCAGTACAGATGACCCTGATATTATGGGTAAGGAAACAATAGGAAAGATTTGCTTCCAAATGTCAACAGAGGTTCCTTCGTGGCAGGATGAGTAATGAATATTGTTCATTGTGCATCTCTGTATTTTCCAATTTCTCTTTCATAAACATAGAAAAATACTTGGAATGGCCATTGAATACACCAGTTGAATATTTTATATGCACATGTAAACAATGATTCTTTAAAACTTTATAAGTATGGGGCTGGGGATTTAGCTCAGCAACATAAGCACCTGCCTTGCAAGCACACGGATGTGAGTTCAATCCCCAGTACCGGTTAAAAAAATTTTTTTTAAATAAATAAATAAATAAATAAAACTTTATAAGTACAAAACTTAGGGGCCTCACTCTTCTTTTGCCATAAAATATTAACAACTACAATTTTATGTGCCAATTAAAAATACCCCTAAAACATTTGAATCTCTTTTCTAGGTTCTTAAATCAGCCACTAATGTATTAGGGTCTACTTGATAAACTAAATACATGTCACACAAAACCTTAAAACAAGTGTCTATGATGTGAAGCCTTAAAACAAGTGTCTATGATGTGAAGCAATCAAGTCCCCGGTAGAAAGGGAGAAGAACCAATACTGTTATTTGCTTTTATTATCTAAGTCTTTAAAAGCTGCCCTTTACTAACCTGAGTGTTTCTAGTCACAAAGAACAAATGGTACCTTTACTGGTATTTTCCATTGCAGTCTTCAGTAAGGCTAGAATGTCCAGATTGTCACCAATTCGTGCATAGTAAGAACTATCATGGCCAAGGGCGTCCAGCAAACTTACATCTGCACCATTTTTAATTAGGATTTCCACCGCGTCTCTGCAACCATACTCACAACCCAGCATGAGAGCAGTTCTAGGATAACAGAAGAATACAAGACTTTGAGAAAAAGCCAAGAACTGTACAAAGGCCTTCTTAAAACACAGACACTACTTTAACAAGTTATACTCAATATGGACACAGATTTTACTTTAAACTTTTAACTTCTATTTCAACTTCATCACATTACAAAAACATTTGGTTTGAGTCTTTAGCTTGCAGAGCAAGTCTTACATCTTCATATACATTTTAATTACTTCTACCAACAAACTAACCTAGTTTACTCCCTTCTTCAATATCTATAAGTGAATATCACAAAAATTTTCCATAACTAATGTTATCAGCCTATCTTAACACCCAGCTATTCAAAATCCTTTATAAACTGAATCATATCATACAAACCTCCCCAACAAATCTCTCTCCTCCCAGAAAAGAATCAGTTTCTGTTCCCAATGTTCTGTTTAAAAGAGATTTTTTTCTCTTATATGGAAAACTTTCATATCTTTAGATTTATGTGAAACCTGTTTCCTCATAGAATTCTCTAACTACCCCCAGGCTAACGCAAATCATGACTTTACTCTGCCCATAGAACCAGGAGCACTTAAACATTTCATAGCTATCAGTAAATAACAAACAATTATATTGTCATGAAAACTTAGGAGGATTCTAGACTCCCTCGCCCAACTTATTTTTATTCAAATTTCCAAGGAATTTAACTCCTCCACCCCATCTGAGGTTTTTCCTATACATGTTTTTCTCCATTTCTATATATGGCTTTGTTAGGTAAACCATTTATTCAAAGATTTCTTAAACGTAGACTTCTACAAATAATAACCTATGGTATTTATATTCAGTTAAACACTGTTGGTAACTTATTTCAATGTAAAACTCTAAAGTGGAAGAAGCACATTTTTTAAAAAATCTCAAGCATATAAAAAATATTGTTTATATGCCAGTATTTCAATCATAGTATCTTTTTGAGCAATTTGAGTTTTTAAAAATTGCTTTAAACAAGATCATTTAAATTTCTACTTCTTGCCTATTTGGTCATCCTAAACTCAAAATTGTATCAGTCAGGAGCATCAGACCTTTGAGATTCTACTTCAGTTTTTTCCAGATTGCCCACAATAATCCCTGGCATTTTGATATCAAATTGTAAAGACTGTTAGAAATTATTTTGTCAACTCCTCAAGTTTTACTGCCTTTTATAAGGCAACATATTTTTGCCTTGATTCTTCATGCATGTGCTCTATCTTATAAACCACCATCTCCACAGTTGCTGGTATAAAATTCTACATAATATAGGCATTAACATTTCAATATTTGATTTTTTAAAATGCTAAGGGTAAAACAGGAAAGAAAACACTTGCATATAGAGTATTGGAAACTGTATTTTAAAAATCATCTGCTGCTATCGAAAGTCTGCAAAGACCTGCATCTCGGCGCAACTCTTTGGGGCTGGTAGGCCCGCCCTTCATCCACAAGGAACTGCCTGGAGATCGGCATCTGGGCCAGGTCTGTTTGGGCCCATAGCCCCGCCCTTCACGCCCAGGAAGTCTCCCAGAAAGCAGCATCTCAGGCTGTCTCTTTGGGACCCGAAACTCTCGGACCGGTAGAGTGGCCTGGGCTGTTTGGATCAAAAGTCTGCGCAGACCTGCATCTCGGCGCGACTCTTTGGGACTGGTAAGCATGCTCTTCATCCGCAGGGAACTGCCTGGAGATCGGCATCTGGGCCAGGTCTGTTTGGGCCCGTAGCACCGCACTTCACCCCCAGGAAGTCTCCCAGAAAGCAGCATCTCGGCCTGTCTCTTTGGGACCCGAAACTCTCGGACCCGCAGAGTGGCCCGGGCTGTTTGGTTTGGGAATATTGTGGAGACTGGCATCTTGGCCAGGTCTGTTTGGGACCAGGAACTTTTCAGAAACCAACATTCTGGCCTGACTCTTTGGGACCTGTAGGCCCTTCACTCGCAGGGAACCTCCTGGAGACCTGCCTGGGACAAGGCACGGAGGCCTGGCCTGCCTGAGATTCCACAGGCTCCGGGGTGGCCACACCCAGC
>PVJX010018165.1:0-11138 GCA_004027295.1 Dolichotis patagonum
ATCGTCTCTCTCTCTCTCCTCTCCACTTCTCGTTTTATCTAACTGCACTCACGCCCACTCCCCCGAGAGCCGGAATAAACCCGTGGAATCCGCCATCCTCTGTGAACCTGACTTCCCCGGGCCCCCTCACCTTCTCCGCCCCACCAGGCCCTACCAGGCAGAATTCTGGGAGCGTCTTCGAGGCCAGCATCGTCACCCCGCCTCCCTGTGCTCCAGCAGAGGAAGCTGCGGCTTGGGGATCTTTCCTGATGAATCTTGGTGAGCGGGGCTGCCCACCCCTGGGAGTGCCCGCAGAGGCCTCGCTCAGGGGCAGATGTGGAAGGAGCTTCACATTGGGTGCAAAAGGACCCCAACTTTCAAGAGGCATGGGCTGACAGTGGAAGGTCCCAGTCTTCGTTCTGAACGACAAGAGACCATGCGTGTGGGGCTGTGACCATGTTTTCTTCTCTGACACCTGGAAGGTAGGGTCCTTCCATAAGGAAGCCGGCACAGAGGCCACCAAGGTGGAGCCGTGTGCTGACCATCATATCTGATCTGCCCCTGATCTTGGAGGCTCTGTGTATCCCCTGAGGGGCCTCACTGGGGTCTCTGGCATGGTGCTGGCATCACATCCAGCACTGCCAGCTGGTCCCCTGTCTGTATAGGCATGTCAGAGAGCTAGGAGGGCGGGAGCAGTGTCCAGGGCAAGGCTCAAGAGGTAACATGCCCCACATTTACCCCACGTCTCCCCGCCACACTGCCCAATTCTCTTTTGATTTGACACAGGTACAAAGCCCAGCCATTAGTGACTAAATGGTCTTTGGGTCCATCTTTTAAGAAAACACTCATTGCCCTAGAGGACTGGCTATCAGCTAGTCTCACTTTAGTGTGAGTTTGTTTGTCCAATGTACTTTTCTATTGACACCCACCCACTGCTCTACCGACAGGAACCCAGAACTCTGTGGGGGGCTGGTGCTACCCTGAGGAACTTGGAGCAAGAAGGTATTGGGACAAGGAAATTGACAGAAGAGGGAGGACAAAATCTAATTCCTTTAGTTTCAAAGTTTTCTTATGGATCTGATCCTGAGCTGAAGAAGAGAGAACCGGCTATATTCAGGTAATGAGCGGCCTCCTGGGAAAAGGAGTGGGAGCCCCAGCCCCTGGGGAGACTCCTTCAGAGGTCCATGCACTAAGGAACCGCAAGTACCCAGAGGGTTCCTAAGCCCACCTACCCAGCTAAGCTGAGCAAAGGCTGCTGGGAACTGGTATTGCCAATTCGCCTTGTGGGGCTCCTGGTGGGGCAGAGTCCAGCCCTCCAGCCTGCAGAAGTTCTGGAGCCCCAGTACGGACTAACAAGGACCTGAGCCAGCTCCATGGTCCACTTGGGGTTCAGCAGCACCTCCGGGTGGTGACAGCAGAGACAGCTTTGGTGAAACACCGGGCTCCAGGTGCAGGGGAGCGGGGTTGGTGGCGGTCGGTCCCCTCTGGCTTCTACTTGGAAGTGAGTCTGAATCCTGTGGGCAATGTAAGGCATCAGGATCACAGACAGCTCACGTTTCTGGGAGAGGCTTCGGAGAAGATTCTAGATTTCCAGCCAGCATGGGCCACAATGGCACAAAGGATGCTGGGAAAGCCTACGGGGAAGAGGCTGCTGTGCCGTCATCATGGCCATGCTGGCCTCTGCAAGGGCTGCTCCATTTTCCCAGTGTGCTGCTCTGCCAAAGGCCTCAGCTCGCTGCGACTCCAGGGCTCTGTTTGCCTCTAGCACTTGTGACCTTCTGAAGTGTCCCCCATGGCCCTTCAGCCACTCTTGGTGTCACCTGCCTCCTCTCACCGAGGGCAATAACCCACCACCCTTCCTTCATTGCTCTCCCAGAACCTCATGGATGCCCCATGCTGTGTGACCCAGAAGTGGTCTGGTCCCCTGCAGGGGACATATATTCTTTCTCAAGAGCATTGGCACATGCTGCCAGGGGGTGTCACCCAGACCCACCTCCTCTCTGTAGGAGAAGGAGCCTTCATACAGGGGCACCATCACTGAATTCTCAATTCACCTCTGCAGATGGAGCTTAGCCCTGGAAGAAGAAGCTTTGCGGGCCAGGACATGGGTCCCTCTCCAATTGCCTTTGCCTTGTGGTTCCTCATCCTGAGGCAGGACAGCCCCTGTGCTCTGTGTCCCCCCCCATAAGTGCTCCCCCTGGGCGCTGGAGACATCCTGTCAGGTGCTCTGGCTGACGTCTCTTCACTACCTGTGCTGCAGGCCAGGTGTGACCATGCACGTCGTGCTGGAGTCCAGCAATGGAGATGCCTGGATCTGTAGGAAGGCCGTCTGTTCACAGATAAGAGCAAGTCTGGGGGGACTTCCTGTCCCCTTGTTCCACAGGGACAGTGTACAAGAGGCTTCTGAGGGTCTTCTTGGTAGCATAAAAATCTGCCCTTCTAGGACACAGTCACTGTGAGAGACAAAGCCTGCCCTAGACCTGGGAGACCCATGATCTGGCAGTGAAATGCAGGCGTCCGAAGAGTTTATGAAACACAGGAAAAGCCGAAGACCTTTGGCAGATCTTTGGGACCAGACCCATGGGGGATTTCAAGAGACTTCCTGATGCTCTAGAGGCCTGGCTGGGACACATGGCCTGGGAAAGCCACCCCAAACCTCTGGGCTGAGCCAAGAAATATTTGGGCAAACTGGGGCCCTTGTTACTCAAGAGCATTGCTGAGACCCTAGCAAAGTTTCCATGAAATTTAATGCTTGGCGCATCAGAGATGGGTTTCCAGAATGTTCTGGAATGTTCCAAATGCCTCCAAGGATCACTAATCTTTTTGGATTTTTATCTGTTTTTATACTCTCGACAGTCAGGAAGGATGGAATCTAGACATATAGGTGTCCTCTTGCCCAGACTGCTGGGCTCTGACTTGTCCTAGCAGGAGTGACCTTTAGCCATGAAGCTCCATTATGCAAATCAGACTGGGGTTTTTTTTTCCCCTCCAGACTCATTGCTTCCAGCTGAAGAAAATGTACTAAATTATAGTTCTGTGGTGTCAATGCTAAGAATGCACACATGCATATCAACCTAGGAACATGGCCTGCACAGAAAGTCAGTGAACTCTGAACCTGGTGGCTGTATTTTAGGTTGTATCAATAATTTTATAGGGGAATGAAGGAGAGGAGTTGCTATGGGTGGAATGTTTGTTTTTCCTCTGTTATGGTTTGAGTATGGATGTCCCCTAAAAGCTTCATGCAGTCATGGAGGCAGGCTTCTAGAATTTGTGAATAACTCATAGTCCAATGCTGGGATTATGGTGTGAGTGCTACACCCAAGTGGGTGTAGCCTACATACAATATAAGGCACAGAAAGTGTCTTCTCTCCATATCCACCCTTTTGCTCTTGCTGCTTGTGCTGTTTTCTGCCACCATGAACTGTTGCCCTCTGCCATGAGCCACTCTGTTTTGGGGTCAGCTGATTATGGACTGAAATCTCCACAAATCGTGAGCTAAATAAACCTTTTCTTCTTTCATTTTGGGTGTCAGGTATTTTGTCTCAGCAAGAGAAAAGGAACCAAGATATTCTCCCAAATTCATTTGTCACAATCCCTATCCCCTATGTAAGTGTTTTAGGAGGTGGGGCCTTTGGGAGGTGATTTGAATTAGGAGAGGCCATGAGGGTGGGGCCCATGATAGGATTAGTGTCCTTACAAGAAGTGAGATGGAGAGATGGTCTCTTCCTCTCTCCCTTTCCCTTTGCCACGTGAGGACACAGTGAAAAGATGGCCATCTGTGAACCAGGCAGCAGGCTCTCAGTGGACTGATCTGCTAGCCCCTGGTCATGGATTTCCTGCTTCCAGAGCTGTGAGGAAAAAATGGCTGCTACCAAGCCACCCAGCCTGCCACCCTCTGTTGCAGCATCTTATGCCAGGAAGACAGCTGTATCCCCATTCTCCCTGGGACACAGTTGCGAATGTCCCTGAAGACCCCTATTCTTTATTTGTCCAGCTGCCCTCTCCAAGGCTGCCAGAGCTTCTCCTCTGCACATTTCCCACCAGGGCCTCTTCTCCATGTCCTCAGCTCTTCCACAAGATGACCGAGTCACCCTGCTGATACCCAGCCTGATTTGGCCTCTTGCCACTCTCAACCAGCCCCAGCGGCATGGAGAAAGCTCTTTCCACCCATCTGAGCACTTCCTGGGAGAAGTGTAGGTAAACGGTGTGCCCCCTCCCTTGTCACATGCAGAAGAGCATGCAGAGGAAATCAAACCTGTCAGCAATCTTGGCACCTGGAGGCAACTTTCATTAGTCCTTTGTCCACCACTTTGGTGAATTGTGAAAATACCTTCCTACACTATTGAGGTTCCCCTCTGTGGAGCATCTTTGAACCATAAACCTACCCATTCATCTGTCCGCCCATTTGCATAACCATCCATCCACCCATCCACATCCATCATCCGCTGGCACTGCCTTTCCCCTCCCTCTCTCTCCTTTTCTTCCCGGTGGCTGTGAGCACCTGTAATTACTACTCCCCTGCTCAGTTTTGACTGTGAGATGAATTTTTCCTAATTGAGGCCCCTCAAAGGCAAAAGAGTCAACAGTCCAAGAAACAAACTCACAGAAGTAGCAGATCAAATAAATGTGCCCCAGCCCCTGGCCTCCATGGTTCTTAGCTGTGATGGCTTTCTTGCGGTTTTTCCCTCTCAAGATTTCTTTCACTCCAACAAGTCTCAGAAGGCAATCACCCAGCATGGCTGGGAGTGGAGGTTTCATTTGTCACCTGATTTTTCACAGATGGCAGAAACCTGAAAGCTGGTAAGGGCGCCCTAGGGCGTGGGCGGTGCCTGGAGGAAGGGGAGGAGGAGGCACAGGAAGACTTCTCCACTGCCACTGAGGTTTGCTGCAGGGAGTCCTGCCATCTTGCTAAAGGGCAGGAGGCCTCACAGAGAGCAGGCAAGAGGACTCAAGAGACAACACATTCCTCCCTGGCATGGAGGACATAGTCTTCTCCCAGCCCTTGTTCCTCTGACCAGAGCCCCTGGCCAGCAGGTTGGTCCACAGCTTGTTCAGCCACCAGTCTGCCCAGTAAGAACTGGCCCCCAAGCCCTAGGGAGCAGCAGCCTGCCAGGAATGCCCGGAGTGCTCTCTTTCTGATCACTGGCCTCTGCCTCAGTTCCTCTTGGTGTTCCAGCCCAATCCCTGACCCACACCAGCTTGGCTGGAGTTCTGGGTTTTTACTCTCAGCCAGCCATCCCATCCCAGCCTCTCGTGTGGCCCTGCTGCCCTGAGCAGCCACCTTCTGGAAGGGCAGGAAGAAAGGAGCCTGCCTGCCTGTGAGGGGTGGCAGCCTCCTCAGCAGGAACCCGTGGTCCAGAAGATGGCGGCCCATTGGAGGACTCAGGGCTGAAACCACGGAGATGGTCATTCCTGATTGGATCCCTTTCCACCTGGCCAGGCTGCTAGGAGGAGGACAGGCCTACTCACCACTCCAGGAACCCAGGAGGTCTCTTCCGGCCCCACAGCGCCCCCTGCATTCTCACAGAGCTGGTTCCAAGCTAGCCTGGATCGGTTCCTGTAAGAGCCTCCCTCTGGGACCTGCTCCATCCCCTGCCGCCTGGGAGGAAGCGTGGGAAACGCGGGCAGCCACAGGGCCCCGTGCAGCCTCTGCCTCCCTCAGGTCCGCTTCCCAAGGCTGGGCTGTGAAGGCTGTGGAGAGCTTCTTTCCCTGTCCTGGCCCTGCCTTCCCCGTGTGACGAGAAGTCATGCCCGTGCCACTTCCTGTGTCACACAGCTGCTTGGAGGCACCTGGACCTCAGGCTCAGGAGGAAATCCCACTCATCAAGGTCGCTCTGCATGACGCTTTGTGAACCTGTTGTCCATTTGAGCACCCACCAGGTGTCACTCGCAGCCAGGTATGGGCAGCCCACCAACGCAGAGCCTGGTGACAGCAGGGCCTTCCCTTCTCTGGATCATCCTGCCCAGCCTCAGGGCTGGGTGCCTCCTTGGCAGCTACCTGAACCCCCAACCTTGCCTATGGAGGAGAGTAGGGCACTGTGGCTTGGCCAGGCCATGTCCTTGACTAATGGCTAGAAGCCGCCCCCCTGGCTGCAGCTGGACAGAGGGACTGCCCTGGAGCCCTGCCCAAGTAGGGTTCCCAATGGCTGCCAGCCACAGGTGTATGGGCAAGGCACACAGGCCCAGCCCACCCCTCATATCAAAGAGACAATGCCCACAAAATTACCATGCAATCCTGTAGAGAAATGGCACCAAGGACTGACTCGTGGGCTGCAGTAGGCTGGGATGCCACCAGACTGGGATGTGGGGAAATGGATTGTCCTTGCTGAGGAGGGCTGGCCTTACCAGTAGAGGTTGAAAGCTGCAGAGTCACCTGTCTGGCACCTGGGCACCTGGGCAGCTGGGTATCAGTAGCAGAGCATGATGGGCCAGAGAGGTGGGGAGCAGCGAGGAACACAGATGCCCCAAGAGAGGCACAGGCAGAGAAGCAGAGATATTTGGAGTCTTGGCAGGACCAACCAGGACAGGACCCAGGGACTGACCAGTCAGCACAGGTTAGTTCAGGCCTCCAGCTGCCCCTGATGAAGGTACGCGCTGGTCATGGGCCCTGGAGGCAGAGATGGACTCTGTCTACAATGGGCCCTGTGCTTTCCCTCCCTCCTACCAGTGGGCTGTTCCTAGGGGACACTGGGCTTCATCAGGAGACGTTTTTGGCTGTCACAATGTGCGGGTGCTATTGGCATCTATTGGGGAGAGGCCAAGACTGCCCTCAGCATGCAAAAAGTTCTCAGGTGATACATAAGTTGTGGCAAGAGTGAGCAACCCACACTGGCGGACCCCAGCCAGGCTTCAGCAAGGTTGTCCTGAAGACTATGGCCTTACTTTGGCCCCTCTGAAACAGAGAGAACCACCCTCCTCTTTCTCCATCTTTAACAAAACTTTGCTGTGGGTGCCAGGTTGCTCTTTGGAAATGCCGTGGAGAGTGAGAATGGGACAGAGCGAGGCACAGTCTAATGTAGCCCTCGCTTGCATGAGACGTCATCTGGCTGAGGGCTCAGCATGTGCAAAGGCACTGAGCAGCCTCTGTGGAACGGAAGCTTGGTGGAGACAGCTGAGAGTTGCCATGGCTCTTGTGGGCCTTCAGGACCCCGGGCGCACCATCACCTGGCCTTTTTACTCCATTATCTCTGAGGAACAAATACAAACATCTTTAAACATCAGAAACAGCTCGTCCTGGGTCACCACCCTGTGACCCAGAAGAGACATGAAAGGGAGCCTTTTGGTTCCTGCGCTTGGCTGCAGACACCCCGGGAGGATGTGCTAATGAGACTTGGCGACTGCCCAGCGTCTGGCCTGGGTCCTGAGACTTCTCCCAGGACTTCATGGCCCCAACACACAGGCCTGGGTGGAGACAGTGCAAGGGGACAGTTGGGGTTCCTCCCCCAGGACCTGCAGCTGGCCCGAGACCCCAGGCGGAAAGGACAGCCCTCTGTGCGATAGACTATCACTCTCTGAGGCCTGAGGCCACGGGTCAGTCCCCCAACTTGGCAGATCTGCCTCCCGGCAGGGGCAGTGTCCCAGCAACCCTGAGGGACCCGAGGCGCTGTGGATAAGCTGCCAAGTTGTTTACATCAAGCCATGTGGCCTCTGAGGACCAGATATACTGGTGGGACTTCCTGGACCCAGCCTGAACACGGAGGCCCTGTGTCAGGACGTGGAGCTGAGCTCGCAGCCCACCACTGGGTGTTCTGGGGTGGCCAGACTGGCGCACTGTTTCTCTGTCTCTGCTGACCCACAGATGTGGCCTCCACATGGGCTCCCTTCCACTGGGCCCAGGCTAATCCTTGCTGAGAACCACGTATTTGCTGGGGGTGGGGGAGCAAGCGTCCTATCAGGAAAAGACTCGAAAACCTTCAGTTGTGGTCTCTCAAGTGAGGCTTGGCATACAGTAGGTGCTCAATGTGTGCTGGAAGAGAAATAAATCAGTGTCCATTAATCAAGATGGGAATCACAATTATGACGTGGCTGTTGCTGCTTTGGGGTCATTGCTATCTGAAGACATCCAGAGACAATGCCAAAGATAATAATAATAAGTCATTGGCAGGTCACACTCAAGTCTGAAAGCTAAGGAAGTGGGGTAAAAGTCAGGGCTCTTCCTCGCAAGACTGGACCCCTGGGACCATCCCTCTCCATCACATACTCACCAGCCCCTCTGTCCCTCCCACACTGTCCGCCTCACGAGCCACTCTGGGGTCCCCTCCATTCCGCAGGATTCTCTGTGTTTGACGTTTGTTTCCGGATCCAGGATGCTATGCTCAAAACCCCCAAAACATGTGAACAGCAATGATCACGACTCACACGACAGAGCAGAGGGACAGGAGAAATGATCCCAGGGGGACTATGGGGCAGGTGACAATGTGCGCATTAGCAGTTAAGGGCAGGCCTCTGAGGCCATAGGGAATTCTATTTTGTACCAAACAGAAGGTCAGAGGCGAGGAAGGCTGCCCGCTGCCACACGCGGTGATGTCAGCGTCTACGTGAGGCCTTCGAGGACAAGCGGCGGAGAGAATCGGAATAAAGCTCTGGAAGGCAGATTGGTGTCACGTGGACCCAGATGGTCACATGGCCTGGGACCCTGTGACCCTGTTTGTCACATCTCTGTCTGTTGCAGTGAGATCGTGGGAACATGCCACAGGGAGGAGGCACAGATGGTGCAGGGTGAGCGCGCTGTGGGGGTCACGGTGGGGACACCACGGGACGCGTGTGATTGGTGAGTTCCCGACAGCATAAACAGCCAAGCGTGGAAAGAGGGTATGAGGTAAAAACAAAAACAGAAGGGATGGACGGAAGCGTAGGGCATTTTCTGCTTCCACACACTTCAAAAGTTTGCAGCTAACCATCCCAAAGGCTACAGACACAGGAGAGCCTGAAAAGGAGTCATGTGTGTGTCACCGGCAGTTGAGACCCTGGGTGACAGGTGGAGGCCCTTGGAGCTCTGTCCACTGACCTGGCATGGCCAAAGGTGCCATGGGGAAGGACCCTGAGGACCTGTGAGCAGAGAGTATCCACAGACCCAAATGGGCATGTGACAGGTGCTACAAATAAGCCATTGTTGATTTCTAGCCTTGGGATTTGGGAGTTGCTCTGTTTGGAGCTGCAGAATTATCCTGATATCCATGGATTTGCCCTTTATCTTGTTGTTTCATAAAAACTCTATAAGGAAATTAACCATGAGAGTGGCTTCTATGTTTACATTTGTTTTGGCAATGTGGGTTTGTCCATTATTGACAGATTATCCTTTTCATACAAGCTTATCAACCCTTTTGGCATAGGTTTTTTTTCCAAATATAAGAAGGCCTGCACTGCTAAAAAAACTTTTCTTCCCTGATCTTCTCTGTTTCCTTTTTATGGCTTCATTGAGAGATAATTCAAATACCATGAAATTCACCTGTTTAAAGTACATGGGCACATAGAGTCGTACAAAGCAACCCCCGTGTAATTTCCAAATATTTTCATCAGCCTCGGAGAAACCTCAGATCCCTTAGCAGGTGCTCCCTGTTCCTCTCCCCGCAGCCCCGGAAGTCACTCAGCTTCCTTCTGGCTCTAGCTCTTGCCCATTCAGACAAAATGGAATCTCATGATTTGTGATCTTTTGTGACTGGCTTCTCTTACTCAGTGTAATGATTTTGAGTTTCACTCACGTGCTAGCTCGTATCGGTCAGTGGCCCATCCCTTTGGATGGCTGAATAGTATTCCATCTTATTGGCTGATTAACTTGTAGATTAATTCTGATTTTTTTGATATTATCTGTAATGCTGTTACGACATTTATACAGGCTTTTGTGTTGACCTATGTTTTCATTTCTCTTGGGCGTCAATGTGGTTGGATCATATGGTAAGTCTGTGTTTAGCATGTTGAGGAAGGGCCAAACTATTTTTGAGGGAGGCTACACTGTTTTACACCCCCACCAGTGATGAATGAGGTTCCAATTTCTCTACATCATCCCTAGCACTAGCTACCGTCTGTTCTGTGTGTCACCCATCCTGGTAGATGTGAAGTGGTATCTCACTGTGACTTTGATTAGCATTTTTCTAAAGACTGTTAATCATTTTCCATGAGCTTATTGCTCACTTATGTTTCTCCTTTGGGGAAATGCCCATGTAAAGAGTTCGCTCACTTCTAAATCAGATTATTTGTCTTTCTATTGTAGAGCTCTAAGACATCTTTATATATTCTGGAAGCAAGTTCTTTATCAGACATAGGATTCACATTTTTTTTTCTCCCATTCTGTCAGGTATGTTTTACTTTCTTGAAAGTATTGTTTGCAACACAAAAATGTTTATTTTGATGAAGTCCTATTTAGCTATCTTTTTCTTTTGTTGCTTATGCTTTTGCTGCTGTAGGTAAGAAGACTTTGCTTAACCTGACTCATGAGGATTCTGAGCTATTATTTTCTGCTAGGAGTTTTATAGTTTCAGCTCTTAACATTTGGGCTGCAGAAGGAACCGAGTGAATTTTTGTGGGTGAGGCAAGAGAGGGATCCAGCTTCATTTTTTTCTTAAATTTTTTTATTTTAAAGAGAGTAAAACAAAAGAACAGAACAAAACAACTCAGAACAGAACAATGCAAGCAACACAGCACTTCACAACAAGACAACTGGCTATCAACAGTAGCTGCCATAATGTCACTTTTCTTCAACATAGTTGAACATAGCTTCACACACAATAATATCAAACATAACAAAATGGTATAAAACCATTCAAGAGAATGAAATCATTACAGGACTTCAAAACCAAATAACAGGAAATGAACAATGGCTACTATAATCTCATTTTCCTCAAAAAATTTGTTTATACCATCACACATAATAAAATCAAATAAAACACAACAGGACAGAACCAATCAAAACAAGAACAAAAGCATGGTAGGACTTCAAAACAAGATGATAGTAAATCAGCAATGGCTGCCATAATGTCTAGTTTTCTTCAAAATAGCTGTTTATACCATTACACATAATAAAATCAAACAAAACAGAATAAAACCAATCAAACCAATGAATGAAAGCATTATAAGACTTCAAAGCAATATAATAGGAAACCATAATTACCATAAAATATCCCATTATATTCAAAATAGCTGCCCCAACCATCTGACACCAT